>JACVBY030000176.1:0-107037 GCA_017589505.3 Metroxylon sagu | reverse complement strand
GGCTAAGGAAAGCAATGGAAGCTCAGGCAATCATCACTCAAGAATTGAAGCGGTTTGAGGCATGGAGGGACTCTCTGGAGACTGTCCCTACTATCAAGAAATTAAGGTCCTATGCAGATAGAATTAAGACTTCGGAGCTCGAGAAGTGTTTACAAAAGATTGGTGACGATGCTTTGTCAAAGAAAATGAGAAAGGAAGCTATAGGTGAGGAGCTTAGCAACGGCATGAGTTAACAAGCTTCTTCATGGCCCATTGTGCAGCATTTGAGATGCGATTAAGCAGTGACAGTAGGACTCTTGATGAGACCATTGAAAATATGCATGCGCTTAATCGGATGTTCAGTCTAGACACCGAGAAAGCAATCTTGGAGTAAAAGATTAAAGCCAAGGTGGAAAAAACTCACGTTGTTATACTGCTACGTTGTTAGAGGTCTTTCATCAGTATGCGTACGCTTTTTCCGTCAAGGCGTCTGCACATTCTACTTCACCGATTCTCTATTTTTTTTTCAAATAAGAGAACCCCTCTCATTGAGTTCAGCTACTATATTAAGAAATGATAATGACCCCCTCCTTGCAATTTCCCTTATAGAGACGACGGTAAGGTCTTCCTCCCCCGACTCTCTGGAGGTTTCATTTGCAGCTGGTGTTTTATGATGGTCGTCTGGTTTTATAGGAATTGGTCGGTTAACAGAGATGAATTATTTAATCTGCTGATGGGACATGGTTTCAAGGTCTACAATAATATGTTGATACATTGATTCTTTGTTCTTATATATTTAGCATTTTCTTCTGGAAAGATTCTCTGGTTCATGCTTGGTGGTGTTGATGTTGTGGGGTTGGAATCATGCACCACACCATACAGCCTATCTCACTTTGCAGGACCTTGCCTACTTTTATTATCTAACTGCTGATTGCGTTGACGTTACTTATAAACCAGGCTGGTCGCTCATCTGCCTATTGTGATAATGGAGGTATTTAATGGAGAGCTTTCATAACAGATAATGTGTCACGCTCCCCGCCCCCTCCACCCCCACCAAAGCATTACATAGCTATATATTCTTTAATATGTGACATAAAAGAATATAACAGATCTATAATATTCAGATCAGCACCATATCAAAGCAGGATATTTTCAGATTTATATCGATTATTTCAGAGAAATTAAGGTAATTTTCTATGAATTTTAGCGAAGGGAGTTAGTCCTTAAGATTGTTGCTAGAAATCTAATTATATAAGTTAAAAATTGAGTAGAAATTATACAATAAAAAAAAGTTAGGGTTATGCTAATTTAAGATAATAAATATTAAAATAAAAAAATATAACAAATCTAAAGTGAGGAATAAATTGTTTTATAAGGTACAATGAATCGATTCGATTCAAATCTCTTATAGTGAATACATACATAATCTAATGACTCATTCAAATGTTCTGAAACTTAAAATGCAAGAAAAAATATAAAAGAAACCTAGAAAAAAATTATATAAAAGGAACTTCATGAAAAAACTATGAGGCTATAGAAAAGTACTATTCTTCTAATCCTTAATTTAGAATTTAGAATCTAGAATTGATTCAATAGTCATGTAGTTTTAAAATTATTCCTGCACTAATTATATATTTATATGCTTGCTCTAACCATCATATAGCCCTAAAATTGTTTAATCATTTGCGTGATGTCTGAGGTTTATAAAATCACATCCATTTTTCTTTTAAAATCATATTTAAATCGCGTTGATTTAAATTTTAAAACTTCTCTTAATTTAATTTTTTTTTTAAAAAAAGAAAAATGTTATAGTATTCTATGACTTGTAGAGTTTCACATGAGTCATGCCTTTAAGTCTCTTGTATTTGTATCTAAGAAAGGGGATGGTACCTGGGTAAGTTTAACGCGAAGATGAGGCGGTGGTTGGAGCAAACCTACTTGAATAATGGGCTAATTAACTTCGGGGATAGGGCAAGGGTCTTATGTTGTAAGTTTGCTATGTCCCAATATATTAGAATAGCGAGTAGAGGAAGGTGGCAAGGGGAAAGAACAGCTTGATTCTTGTGAGCATGGAATGTAGGACATAATGGCAGGGTGAGGTATAACTTGGATGTGCTTGGCAAGAGTAGAGAAGCTGGCCCTTGAGCAGAGAGCGTAAAAGGGATGGCTAAGGTGACTGCCTTATTTCTTACTTATGTCTTTAAAATCCCATAAAACTGATATTTTTCTTTTTTTATTTAATTAAGAAACCGATATTTTTTCAATTTCTAAAAGTTATTGTTTATATTTTTTAAAATAAATAAAGGCTACGAAGTCTTTAAAATCAAAATAAGTTACTGCATCATCTTCATCCTCCTTCGCTTTACTGCTCACATAAATCATTCTTATTAATACTATCATCACTATTAATGCTATCATTAATATTAGAGCACCTTCATTATCCTTATGCATTTATCATCATGGCCATCATCATAATCATTCCAACCATTGCAACAACTATCATCATCACCATTATAATTATCATTTTCCCAATCATTATCGCTGTTACTAGTAACATCTACCAATAAAGCGACCATTAAATAGAGTTTCAAATTTTAAAAACTCAAAACTTAATATTAATAACTATGCCAAACATCACCTGAATTTACTTTGCAAGAGTGCTTCAAAACAATATAGATTTGGATATTTCGGAGAACATGAAACTTCTCACAATGCATGAAATCATGTTTCCAGAATTTTCTATCGAGTCTGATGCTATTACAATTCTTTTTAATAAAGATATGGCTTGATTTAAACAGCCAAGGAAGATATCTATAGAGGACCTATGTCATAGAAAGAAATATAATCATTGTGAAATTTGAATGAAATGTAAGTTTAACGTTCCTACACCATAGAGCAGCTCTTGGCATAAGATGGGATGTCCTTGACAAGCCATGTCTTTGTATGACTAGCAATGGCATTCATTCAGCTAGACATCCTCGAATCTGTTTCTAAAAATGTATTATGCAAGTAAATTGAAAAGCTGCTAAAAGGAAATAGTTAATGAGTCATGCATCCTGGAATTAAAAGTACCAAGCTTATTGCTGGCACCCAACAAGAGTTCAGATCCCCAAAGCCAGCCATATGGTTCCTATATGGATTAGAGAAGATGCTCATGATGCGTGGGAGCATCACGCATCATAGAGGATGAGAACCACTCCTCCCCTCAGATATGAAGCCATTTCCTGATGTCCTTGCCGCCCGTCCGTCCCATTTTCTTGGGAATCGCATCTTATTACAGGCGATGCGCTCCCCCCTCGCTGAAATATCATTCGGCCACAGAAAGGAGCTTTAATACACAGCCAGGACTGAAACTAAAAATTCAAGGATCACCACTGGACTAGGGAGCCGAAAAATGAGTTTGACTAAAAGCATATACGTAATTTTATTACAAAATAAGCTACAGTGATGAGCATAGAGGCATTAGGTACACAGTTTACTACTAGGTTTCTCTGAGGCTGCTGCGGTGTCCCATGAATGCATTGCATATATTTTATTTATTATATATATATATATATATTCACCCAACACGGATCTACATCTCTCCCTTTCTTCTTCTGCTGCTTCATGGGATGAGGTTCGGTTCGGCTCGGCTCAGTTCAGTTCAGTTCAGAAGTTGGGGGCCAGCAGCAACGATCTCACTCGGTGAGCCTGCCGTCCTTTCCGATGTTGTGGTTTGCAAACACCTCAAAGTTCTTCTTGAACAGACCAGCCGAAGCTTTAGCAGAGTCTCGCTTGTAGGCCGCCTTGTCACTCCCCACTGTCCACAACCAAAACAACCACCAACTCCTCAGAAGAAGAAGCATGATTAATTAATATTAATGTCACGAAAGGTGATTAACATAACATGGAAATTTGGAACAGTATAAGTATTTCTTTCTTTGGCAGTGATATGATGATCTCGCTGCTGCTGCTAACTTACAGTGTTCACTGGGTCCAGGATCGGGGATGGCACCCCTTCAACCTCGGTCGGTATCTCCAGCCCAAACACCTCCGTGGTTTGGTAATTGGCGGTCAGGAGGGTACCAGAGTGTATGGCGTCAATGGAAGATCTTCCGAGTGTAAGCAAGCTTACTGCGATTCCCAACACCATCCCTGAAAAACAAAGGCAAGGGGGCACAAGGGTGAGATGTCAAATATAAGTATATATATAGAGAGAGAGAGAGAGAGAAAGCATCATGATTTGAGTGAGAGCAGGGCGCGAGCTCATCATCACCTTCCACCCGACCAGCCGGGTGTTGACAAGCCATGACCAGTGGCACCGTACTTCGCCATCTTCTCGGCCAGCATGGCTGCATACCTAGTGGGGTGGAGCATTATGAATGCTGCTCCAAAGCAAGCAGAGAATGTGGCCTGCGGCTCTTTGATGCTCATCTTCCGTGCCAGCCACCTATATTTTTCAGTAGTAGCAACGGTTAACAAAAAAAATAATGATTTAAAAAAAGGATTACAAAGTTTTGGGTGATTAGAAGGGGTCAGAGTCAATCAGAAGCTGGGCTTTGGAGATTTTAGGCTTTGCGTACCAGTGCGGTGTAGCCACTGATGAAATGATACATGGGTCTGAGCGAAGGCCCTCAGCTTTGCTTACAGAGTGGGAGCACGCCAAACGCATCGCATGCCAAAGAGGATAACATTTTTAGGGTGCGGCCCAACACATGTAGGATCTTTGCATTAGGGATGTATTCGATCGGATAAGAAGCACGAGTATTTTCTGCCAAAAAATATATTAATTACCATCAGCAACATTTTTCTTTTTTTTTTTTTTGGTTTTGAAATTCCAGATGGTATGCCCCAACCCCTATACTAGAGAAATTGAAGGAGAAAATTACCAGTAACGCAGATTTATCTGAGTAGTCCACTTCCCTTGTGTGCTCATCAAAATACCACATTCTCCAGCACTGCAAGAAACTCGATACCAGTTTTTTTTTTTTGTAACGTGCTGAAAAAACATGTTCTATTTTATAAGATAGAAATATAGATAGATAGATATAGATAGATATTAAGCAGGAAGGAAGTGACTGTGATATTATTATTACCAGTTCCAAACTTGATGGCATTCCAGATGTCAGGCTCCTTCTCCTTTAATAGAATCGATGCACTTTGCATAACAGCCACCCTCAATGTTTGAAACACCATTATCACCCCAACAGTGCATCGTCGTCTCCCGATGAGACAGTCTATTATGATCCGTAGATAAAGTTGTCTTCCCAGTACCGCCTGTGGAAAAATGATAAGTGCAAAGTCATTTACGATTAATGGCAACATAAGCAAGGGGATGATGCACCACCATCAGTCATGCATGGGAGTGTATAATATATATAGGTCACAGAGGGCAAAGCGCGGGTGCGGATGGGCAGGTGATGGCACCACATTCCAACGAGTCCAAACTTACCTGATAGTCCAAAGAAGAGGGCAACATCACCATCTTTGCCCATATTGCAGCCAGAATGCAAGGAGAGAATTTTGCCTCTTAGGCATAAAGATAGTGCATCACACCGAACAGACCCTTCTTCATCTCCCCAGCATACTGCGTGCCGAGGGATGACCATTTCCCTCCCCTAGCAAGGTTTAGATCTATGCTAGTAGAGGATGTCATATAATGTGTGTAACGATTACAGGGAAACTGTCCAGCATTGTATATTGTGAAGTCCGGAGTACCGAAATTCTCCAGTTCTTCAGGACGTGGGCCGGATGCACCTGTTCACCCATCCAGTCATCGTACTGCACAACAACTATACTACTATTTACCGAATTCTCATGGCTTGCCCGTTGTCTTGGAAAGCAAAGGGAGTCACACCTATGTGTCAACTACTACTATTACGACTGATCCTAATGTAACAGCAGGCAACGTTAAGAGGATTACTTATCTGGATAACCGTAGCAGGCCCATGGAGAACAAGGGTACCGCAAAAAAGAACTGTATCCTAATATTCTGTTTAGTGTTTGTACTTACATGTTATGCATGAATAAGGAATGGTAGGCCCTTGCAGAACAATCCGGACTTTGATACGATTCTCAGGATCCCAGTTCAGGAATTGATCATTGAAACAAATACCTGTAAATGATAGATATCATTTTAATCCTGCAAAATTCCTAGGAACTCTCATTTTACTTTCAATGAAAATTCCTCATCAATGCACACATCATATGGTCTGAACAACTGGGACTCGTACAACACCTATCTTGTGGCACAAGGGGCATTCAGACAAGGAATGATGTTAACAAGGTGCCATAAATAATTGAATTAATAATTTAGCTATGTTATATCAAGTAAAGGGGAGACCTCTGTCATAGAGTTCTAGTTTGGATCAACCATACAACAAAAGGAGCTATTAAATTAAAACAAAAGTTTATGAAACACAGAAAGAGGAAAAGAATCATATAAGCTATTATTAGCGGGTGATCAAACAACAAATGATCCTAAATTGAATACCACTTACATATCTCTAATTCAATAAAAGAATGGAAGTTTCAAGACAGTTCATGAACTAAAAACCAAACTAAAAGAGAATCCACTACAAGATTTAAACTTAATATGAGCTACCATTGATTGCATACTTTTATATTTTGCAAGGCAGGCTGAATGTAATTTAGATTAAATGACTCGTGTATAAGTCCAAATAAAGTGCATAAAATATTAGGCTAGATTCATCTCAATGATAGTATGAAAGCGTAGAGCCTGATTATTTGGACTCTTTAATGGAAGAACTCGATAACTATTTTATTTTTTATGGCTCAATCTTTATTCTTATCTTAATTCAACTCTAACCCTAATTAGTCTTTCATACAAAGAAAGTTAGAGGGTTGTCTACCCCATTAAATAACAACATCTAAGACAGTTGCTCTCTACGGTTTTTGTATAAATTATAGATTGCACAAATAGGTATGGCAATGGAATTTAATTATTATTCGATGTTCTAAATTTCTAATACCACATCTAAAGATTTTAGGACCTCAGCCATTAGAATAACATCATAAATTGGTACGGTTTACCCACCCAATTTCTAATGGGAAATGGGTCACATCAAGAATGAAACAGCTTTAATAATTTTAGAAAACGTGTGCTTTGGTGAATAGTAGTTTGCAAATCTTATCATAACCTCAACAGGTATGCAATGTACAGAGTTGCACATAAACACAAATGAAGGCCTCCTCAATGGATTTTCAAGGGGACGGCAAGATCTTCCAATTTGATGCAAAAAGGAAATGGCTCTCTTTATGTCATTAGGAAGTAGATGAATACTTAACACGAGATGCCACTATCACTACTCTACATATATAAGCTTGCCATCTACATGCAGAATACAAGAAGGGAATGAGAGAAACAGAAACCATTCATGGTCATGCTCATCATAGCCCCGGTGGTCAAGCAGAGGAAGGAAAGGAAGGTGACATGACAACAGTCGAGAAATATTTTTGGAAACATGGAGAAAATTTCAAGTTCTTGCAGGAATTTTTGAACCTACAGCCTTCCCACTGCTAGAAGGAGTTCTGTGACGCGTGAGATGGAGTTGTTCTAAGAGCTCTCTACATTCTTCTTTTGTATCAAAAGTACTCAATAATAGCCAACTTTCTGTAGTCAACTCTACTACAACCCATCTAACACCCTCATGAATTAGTAACAACTTCCCTCCCCTCCAGCAAAAAATTCTACATTCTGGACTAATTTATTAATTAAAAAAGGTGAAATATTTAAACTAAGTGGTTTGCAAAAAGAGATTTGCAGCTACCTTTTCCAGAGAATTCAGGTAATCAACAGCCCTCTCTCCTTGTCTGCACCAGGAAGTTTGTGTGTTCATCCATCTCAATGTTGGGTGAGCCCCTAGATGAGGACAAAAGGAGAAGAAATCAACAAATCAAGGATGAGATGTGCTCGAGCGAATACAGAAAGAATGTGAGACTGATACTTACTTTCCCCACCATAGATCCTCTGCAGTGGTCTCATCCTTGACGACACGTTTGTCCCTTGGAGAACGACCTGTCTTTGCACCAGACAAGGTGGCCAAGGCCCCTGTCGATGTTATAAATGATCCCTTCTCGTACTTGATGGCTTGTTCATACAGCTCTGTTTTTGAATACAAATTAATTGTCAGACATTCATAGAACAAAAGCACAGGATGATGATGATTTTGATGTCATGGTCATCGTTTAATGCAAGTCATAAGTAAATATGGTAGATTCAAGGAGAAAAATAACATCTAAACTGGCGGAGAAGCACAGGTCTGATGCTAATTGGCTAATCCTTTGACTATTATCATCTTACAGATAAAGATGAGGGAGATCATGGAGAAGATGGCAGTATAAATAATTGTCTTAACAATCAATCATGGCATGGCCAAAAGTTTGGTGCTTGGGCACAATATAGCTAGAGGCGAGGATCTATAATCTGGAATGCAATTAGGAGAACTTGTCAAAAAAAAGTTCTGAAAGAAAAAGGTCAACCGAAACATGCAAAGAACAAATAAATGTGAAGAAGGTAAAATAATTGATATATAATTTATTTATCCAAAGATAAGAACCAAAGAGATAAGACTGATAAACAATAACAAAAAAAAGGCTACTAGCAGTAGCGACATATAGAATCATTAAATTTGTAATGGCAAAATTTTGTCAACAATCAACAACAGAATCATGAAATCAATTAAAAACTAGATTTCTTATGAATATCTTCGGACAATGAGAAAATAATTGTGTTGCTCCTCTGAACCTTGGGCATGCCAGTCTCAAGCCAAGATATCAACCACAACCACCAATAATAAGGTGGTGAATGGGACAGGTCACGAGGCCGTGCAACAATGGGTGGTGGTGACCGCGGGATTCCGGAAAGGGCGATGTCAACAATTAATTGGCGGAAGATATCGGGTCGTCCTAAGGGTGGATCAACATCTAACAAGGTCAACTCTCTCTCTCTTTGCCCCTTGACAAGTAGTGGGAGGTCAATCTCAATTGGGCATATATCGCTCCCCCCTTCCATACTATTTTCTCAACAATAAAAAATAATAAAAAAAATAATTAATTAATAAAAAACAATAGAGTCAATCCCAGAAGGCCTATCTCATAGGAATTGACCGCAAAGAAAATGGTGGACAGAGTCCGGTGCTCGTGACAGGCTGCTGTCACAGGCGACATGAAAAGTAAGCTGAGGAGGAACAGCAGGGAAGAATCAACTACCGGCTGGGGAGAGGTTGTAGAGGACGTGCGTGAACTTGAGGGCGCTGTCACTGACGCTGATGGTAGGGGTGAAGTAGTGGTGGTGCTCCGCCCCCACCTTAGGTGTCTCTGCCTTCCTCGCTGGGTCGCCCTTCACAACCTTCGGTCCCGTCTCCCGTGTCAACGATGCCAGGGACGCACTGCCATGAATCATCCACACCAGCACGTGAGAAGGCAAGCAACAATATATAAATATATATATATATATATATAGAAAAGAAAGGATCGCGTGCTCGCTTAACCTTGTTAAGCTTGTTAGTCTCTCACTTGGATTAGGATATATTCAAAGGTATAATCTAAAGTATTCAATATAATCTACTATGTTTTAAAACAGAAAAAGATGACTTATTAACTAGTCAGTCAGTGAAATAAACCTTCCCTCGTCGATTGATATTGTGTTTATGTGAATTCACAATTCTGATTGACGTTTGAATGTTAATTTTTTTTTTTTTTTTTGGGGGGGGGGTTGATAAATTTAAATGTAATCTTCATTATCTTGGTTTACTTTCTTGAATATCAATATCGGACGCAAATTTAACGGTTTATCAAGGTAAAAAGAACGTTTCGGTTGTTAAAATTAAAATCAGCTCAAAGAGCTACCATACAATTCTGAAAAAATAATTGTGTACATAAAATTTAACTTTGTTTACTTAATATATATATATATATATATATATATATATATATTTAAATCAGAAACTTTTTTTCCCGTACGAACTTTAACCCAAACAGCTAAGAAGAAAAAAGAATCGATCATACGTTCATCAATACAAGTTGGCGAGGGCGCCGTTCTGGACGATGGTTACAACTCAAGCTCACGCTTGGTACGGAGCGGAGCTGACAATAAGAGAGAGAAAAGAGACGAGAGACCTGGGGGACCGGGTCTAAGTGAACGGTTCAGCGTTTTTTTTAATTATTATTATTTTTATATCTAAGTCGAACCGTGGAAGCGGCCAGTCTCAGTGGGCCCCTCCTTCGGCATCACCATCGCAACATAGCAAAGCGCGTGCATGACACGTGCTCTTGTTTCGGCTTTCCGTCTCAAAGGTGCGGGTTTTCCGCCAGCGTGGGTAAGAAGGCAAATTATTATTATTATTATTATTATTATTATTATTATTATTATTATTATTATTTTGAAAAGAAATAAAGATTTTTTAAAATGACATATATAACAACAAGAAAGCGGAATTTTTTTATTCTCAAATCTTTTTTTAAAGAAATATATTAAAATATAATTTTTTTAAAAAAATAAAAAATTAAATCGTAAAAATTAAAAATTTGACGACTAAAATGAATTCTCAGCGAAAGTTTGAGGCGCAAAAGCATATTTTAGCCAAACAACAATACCGACGGTAAGGAGACGGCATCACGGCTGTCACCTCCCTCTGCTCTAGGGTGGTCCCACAGAGTTAAGGACACGAGTTAAAGTCCCTTTTTTTTTTTTTTGGCGTGGGGATGGGTTAAGCATCCTATTTTGAGCGGGTCCTGAGATGGACGTCTTACCAGAATCTACCGAATCTCCGGCAGCGCCATCGGAGACCTATAATTATAATATTTAATCTTCTTGTCAGAAAATTCATATCGTGTCGTATCTTTCCATGGGTTCCTTTAATTTTGCTCTACCCGTTCTTCTTTATTCGGGTTTTCTTTATTCAATTACCAAGCCCCAAAAAAAAAAACAAAAACAAAAACAAGAACAACATCAGCAATAGCCATCCATCACCAATTTTTAATAGAGTGGCAGTAGATGTAGATAGTCGTGAAATATATGAAGAGATAGAGAGAAAGACCTCCCTCGCTCACCTTATGGATTGGAGCTGGAGCTTCTGGCGTTCCTCCTCAGAGAGGCTGGCGAAAGCGGCGCCTCCTTGACCGTCCTTTTCCTTGATGGGGGTGGTAGGGGTAGACCTCTTCTTCTGGAGGGAGTGGAGCTCGTCGATGGTCTGTGCCTTCACCGGCGCCGCGCTGTCATCATGGCAGATCCCGTTGTGCGGCTTCTTGCCGCTGCCGTGGGTCTGTATCCGACGCAGTCCGCTGCGGGCCACCTTGTTGCCGTCCTTGGCGAAGCTGAAATCGCCGTTCGCAGCCATTGCCCTGCCATAATTTTTCTTTCTTTAAGAATAAAATCTACATGCCGTCAAATGAACTATATGATAAAAAGTAGGTTGCTCTGTTTCGTTATCTGAAAACAGAGGGCTAGAAAGACTCTTCAGCATACTAGAACCATCGGGATGAATCCTGTAAATTGAGTCGGGATTTCATCAAGAAAGCCTTTTTTTTTTTTTTTTTTTTTTCTCCCAAAACCCAAGAAAAGGTCAGAAGCCTCTTATTTGCAAATCAAAGCAGAAAAGGCCCTCTTCTTATATGTTTATAGAAATTATAGAAAATAAAAATCGAACGGCGACCCAACACATATCATGGTTGTATTTTCCATCCAAAAGGTAACAAGCCGTACAACGACTGATCCTTCGGAGAAATAAAAGGGCAAATGTTACAAAGCTAAAACCTTGTGAAATTAAAATACAAAGGGAATGTCAATCCTCTGCGACCATCAGGGCTTATATAGTGATAATAATAATAATAATAATAATAATATTCAAAAAAATGGAGTTTGATTCAGTTATTTGCAGATCGGAGCAGACAATGCTCCCCTCTTGTCCATGATTAATTAAGGATTATTTACGAAATCCGGGGGGAGGAACAGCTCCCCCGACCCAGTTAAAATGGGGGGAAACTCAGATCTAATTAATCCGCATCTGATCCAGGCTCTGGAGCTCCTTCCCTCCTCCGCCTCCTCCTCCTCCTCCTCCTCCATCCTCTGTTCCGTATTTCTCCACCCATAAGAGGGTCACAAGAGGAGAGGCGAGGGAGGAGACAGACAAAAGCAGGGAAAGAAAGAGAGAAGGAGCAGCAGAAGCAGCAGCAGTAACCCCACCTTGAGAAGGGAAACGCGGGGTTTAAGTGGCAGAGAAGCGGTGAAAAGAAGGTATAAGAAAGGAAGGGGAAGAACAATAAAAGATAAAACAAAAAAAAAAAAGAATATCTAAGACGAGGAGGAAGAGAAGGAAACGGAGGGCCGGGCCATACAAAGGCAGCAGAAGTGCGACGCTAAATCCAACGCACCAAGAACGAAAGAAGGAAAGAAAGGAAGCGAGATGGATGGGAGCAAAGAGAATACCCAGGTTCTCCTTTTAAAGATGGGGATTGGGGGTAGTAACGGAATCCAAAGACTAAATACACCCGAAGGCTCTTCGCATCCGCGTGTCACGCCTTTCTCTCTTTCTACGTCTTCTACGGTTGCCGAGCTAGTCCTGGTTGGCTACATACTCCTCGTTTCCTTGATGGGACTTCCATACGTAATTTGTACACGTCTGATTTGAAACCGACGGTGGTTGATACTCGGGGGATGGCGCTTTCCATTTCGATCGTCTCCTCTAGGGAGCGCCCATGTATATTACGCCGTAGGGATCAAATTCGCGAGCAAAATGCGGGAATCAATTCCAATCTTATAGAAACCGTCCGTCGCGTTTGGATGGAAGACGCACGCTCAGAGACCACCAGTGCGCTCTGGCTCGCGTCTTCTAGAGAGCGGGGCGATAGATCCGTCCGATTTTTCTTTGCGTAAAAGGACTTGTGTGGAAAGAGGTGGCACCGTTTCTGTTCAGCTGGTGCATCCCCCGACAAATCAATCGAAATTTTCATTGAATGGCCGGCTGACTCTGCTGCTGCTGCTGCTGCTGTATTCCGTCTGTCACTTTCTCTTTTTTGCAGCAGTGGCGTGACCGAGCGAGCGCCCATGAGATGGTTGACAGCCCGAACCCATCCATACATGGGCGAGCCATTAATTGTTGGTAAATGGGAAAATAGGTATCATCGAACGGGATAAGGGTAAACGGTACCGTCTGTTTTATTTCTTTCCCTATTTATTCTTCATTCCTTCTTTATCACTGCCGTCCGTCCGTTTGGACGAAGAAAAAGTCTCCCGCCACATCTCGACTCTCTCTCTCTCTCTCTCTCTTTTTTTTTTTTTTTTTTTTTTTGCCTTTTTATCAACTAATGACGCAAGTGCGTTTAGATGCAAAAATGCAAAGTAAACACGAAGGAGAAGCAGATGCGTGCCCACTTCATCAAACTTGTTAATTCCGCCCGCAAGCTCGGTGAGAGAAATCGTCTGCGGAGGGAGGGAGGGAGGCTGGGCTATTTGTTGATTGATTACTTGCTTATTATGAATAAATAAACCAAAGTCTTACTTAATATGATAACCTTCCTTAACGGATCACGCTCATCAGCTCCCCTCCTCTCCGGAAGCGGAGGACCGCGTCCCGAGTAGGGTGGGCACAAGGAAGCCCTCTGGATCAGGAAGGGTCGTGGCGCCACGTCAGCGAAAAAAAAATATATATCCGAGAGCTTTGAACCGTCTCCTACGCGTCGGCAGGGAGGGACCGCTCTCGCCGTTACCACTCGGCCTGCAGTTGGCTGTTTGGGAAGATATTGAATCAGATCCCCCTTTGGTTCCAATGCTTTGATCGTTTCCTTTCCCGTCCTTGTCCGGCGTTGGGGTCCGCCCAGGCCAATCAATCAGTCAAACATCACCGTTCACATTCATCGGTCACCACCCACCGGTGCTGCAAATGGAGCCCATAGGAACAAAGGCAAATTGGGCAGCAGCCGTGGCGCATGAGTGTTTTCTGGCCTAGAAATTCCAACCGGAGTCTCTGCCACTCGGTAACCCTGTTTAACCTCGCAAGATGCGCATGCAATCAAATCAATCGGCACAAGCTTTTCCCGTGCCGTATTGAAAAATATAATAAGATCAATAATGATATATATGATATTGAATTCAAAAATGACTCTTCCTGCAAATTTTCCTCGTACAATTTCCTATTCTTGCTGTATGTAACAAGAAGCCTTGTTCATAAATGCAACGGGATTGGGCCTTTGAATTGCCAATTTGCCTTGTTAAATTTAGTAACCATATTTTTCCAACCAATATTCTATTGGACTGGTTTTTTTAAGAAGAAAAATTATTGTTAAAATGATGATAACTCTCATAAGCCCATTAAATGTGGGAGTAGTATCTTGATATGCGGATATATCATTAGCCGATTTTGTTATGCGGGGGGCCTTATGCAAAATCTCGAGGCACCGCTGATACAAAACACACACACAAAAAAAAAAAAAAAAAAAAAAACAGAGAGAGAGAGAGAGAGTCCTAGAACTAGAAGGTTACCGTGTCTATAGAATCTACCATACGTGCGTGTCGACGTGACTGACTCTTTCTACATTAGTATCATATTTAGCAGCTTCCCTCTTTTTATTGGAATAATTTAAATCAATCAGATAAATAAATTTCTATTCAATAAAGCAATTTTTTAATATCCTCAATGGTTAGTTCCCATGACGTATTATTATTCTATTTTTAAGATTAGCTAAAGTCATTAATAAATAATATGCTTGGAAGGAGTATAATTATTTGAACATGAATGAATAAAAATTATTTTGAGAAAAAAGATAAAAAATTTAGACACAGCTCATTAGATCTTTATCATTGAATTTTTGATTTAACAAGTGGCAAGCATGTAGGTACTATATTTAACAAGTAACATATATCAAACTACTAATAATAATAATAATAGAGAAAACCTACTTATCGCTATGCAATGAAAGTGCTATAGGTAGGTAAAGAAATGTTAATCAACAAAAAATAAACAAAAATAGGCATGAGTTAATCAGATATGTGCTCCCATATGAATCGAAAAAAAAAAAAAAAGAGAAAAGCCAACTCATTTGTTATGATAAACTATCGTTAAATGATGATGAGCTTGTTGAAGAGTTCATATGAGAGGATAATAAATGAGAGAAGTGAAATCCTAACTTTTTTAAGTGTTTATCGATAACAGAAATCCTCGATCATGATAGAGGTGAAGAAGCTACCATCAGAATAATAATTTTTATCTTTAATCCTTATTAATCTACCTCTAGGTTTATTTGGTATAAGATTAAAAAAATTAATAAATTACTCTTTTTTAAAGAATTATAAAAAAAAAATATATATATATATTTTTAAAAATCTAATATTAAATGCATCGTTAATTTATATTTGAGATAGCTATCGTCAGAGATCATCGGTAGCCATTTGCCATCAACCATTCGAGGCAAGTGTTTCTCGATAAGGCTAACGGCTGTCCAAACAAGGCTTGCAACCATGAATAAAGAGGGTTAAAAATTGAGAAATGAATGAAAAGGGGAGGCTAAAACCGGAATTATATAAAAAGAGGCGGTGATGCTCACTCCTGCAGCAGCCTGATACTTATCCAGCGGGTACATAGTCGCCGCTTGCTTGTAGCCCGTGTATTATTTTCTTGATACACGGTGAGTATACGTGGCAGCAATTTGTAATCTAATAAATCAATTAGCGTGGGACCGACGATGACAGTTCAGGAACCAAGGTACCTATTACCCCATGGTCTTGTAAGTACCTTAGGCCAAGATTGCCGCGACTTTTGATTTCTTTTTTTTCTTTTTTCTTTTCTTTTTCTTTTTCTTTTTCTTCTTCTTCTTAAGGACAAAAAATAAAAAAATAAAAAAATAAAAGAAAAAAAGACGTCGAGGTTCAATCCTCCTCCTATCCAGAATGACGTCCATCAGAGGGAGGGCCGTGAGACGTAACATTGATCAGCAAACCCATTGAACAGAGAAGCTCTACTTGATGTACGGATGGAAATATGATGACACATCTAGTAACGATGCGTTGGAACCGGATTTGCTTTAATCAAATGCAAACACTTGTCACGCGACAGTCGTGTCTTAATCATAGAGCATGTACAAAAGAAAATATATATATATATTATACTGATGCACGGTCAAACTGAATGGACATTCTTCCAAACAAAGTCAAACATATTAGAGTAATTTAGTAGACCCCGTCCTGCCTCAGTCGCGGTTTTTTTTTTGTTTAATACTAGCTTATTAACACTCCACCTCTAGGTTGCACGATCACCTTTTTATTTCTTCAAACCAAGAGGGGGTTTGAAGTTAGGGAGATCAAAATTACATAATAATCTTTTATTCCTAACAAATATATATATATATATATATATATATATATAGATTAACACTTCACCTCTCATTAATTTTATATTTCTACAGTTGGATGCAATTGAGTTGTTTTCAAAAAAAATTTTAAAAAAAATAAATTAAATTCCACACTTTAAACGCAGTAAGTTTGGATGCCGATTAGTTTAAGAAAATTGGGAATACCCACTTCAAACAGGCTCTTGGACCTTTTTCGTTGGGCAGAAGGCCGAGGTCTGGATTGATAGCATCGGCAGAATCGAATCGAAGACACGAAGAAAAAGGAAGGAAATCGAGCCAGTAAATTAATAAACTAACTAATCTCATAAACTACAAGGCTGATACGTAAAGGAACACGCCCTCCAATCTCTTCCAAGTCCTTTTTTTTTTTTGTGTTCTGGCAGAGAGATACGCAATGCATTTTAGGTTTGGAAAGGGAAAGGGAAAGGGAAAGGGGAAAGGCGGGGGAAGGAAAATGGGAAAGGAAAAGAAAAAGAAAAAGGGGCAGGCACTCCCATTCCGCGTCGTAGTGCGCACCCGCCGAGGAGGCAGGTGGGAGGGAGCCAGCTACTACTGGGGGAGGTAAGATTGATAAATTGATGGATAGATAGATTCATGCTTCTCCAACCGGAGAAAGAGATCAGGTTGGTGGGGGGGGGGGGGGGGGGGGATCATCCATAGGGTGCAGCAATCAATCAGGCCGAATCCGGGGGAGGAGAGAAGTCTCGTTCCGCACGATGCGTATTCGTTTCTTTCCGGCCTTCGTTTTTTTTTTATTTTTTTAGTTATGGTTTGGGTTCCTTGCTTAGGATAGGATAAGAGCTAAATCTGGGATTTTTTTAAAAAAAAATCTCTTTGTTTGGTTGGGTTCGACAGACAGGGCTTGCTTGGGTTGGGTTCCATGATTTGATCTCACCTGTCTGTCGGGCGCTCGAATCCCCCCCCTCCCCCTCCGGTGGTGCATAAAAAGCATCGCAGCGGACAAGCAAGCGCAGCAGCACCGTATGGAGGGAGGCCACACCATAAAAACACGCACCAATCTCTGCAATCTTTCTTCCTTGTTCTTATCCATGTGCGCCACCACCACCACATTTATATAATATATATCATGTGCCAGCCTTATATAAAAGGCTGCTGGCCTCCTTAGCTGTTTATGCACACATTCATCTCTCCACACGCTTAATAGATTTTCAATTGTTTAATGCTCATAGAAATCTCTGAATTATCACCACCACCATCGTCGTCATCTACTGGATAAACCCATCCATCTCGTTTTATTCCCTGCACCTCCTTCCTCCACATTCAAAATTATATCATTCATGCCGCTTACTCCTGAATGTGCACCATATTAGCAGGTGTGGAAAACTTTTAAGGGCCTCAATGTACGGATCAATGCATGTTGACCCTCCATATCAAGTCCAAATCATGACATCCGATATTTATTTCTTTAAAATAGTCACACTTTAGACCAGCAAGCCCTTGCGTTGAATCACAATATTTTTTTTTTTTCTTTCATTATTGGATATCCAAAATATAATAATTCAGAGAGAGAAAAATCAAAGCAAATAGGTCAAAAATTTCAATAACAATGTCTCCAACCCTCTTTGCAAGAGAGAATGATTTTGAGAGAGAAAA
The DNA here is from genome assembly GCA_017589505.3 of Metroxylon sagu. Classification (NCBI taxonomy): domain Eukaryota; kingdom Viridiplantae; phylum Streptophyta; class Magnoliopsida; order Arecales; family Arecaceae; genus Metroxylon; species Metroxylon sagu. The sequence goes on along the minus strand of JACVBY030000176.1, from coordinate 89,100 downwards.
TAATAACAAAAAGCTAGAAGTTCAAGGTAACTTAAATCATTTTTTCAGCAACTTTTCTAGAAATTTCTCACAATGATCAATCATTGCAAAATTTCTAGACCTTTTTACACAGATTGATCTTCTTTTTTTTTTTTTTTTTTTTTTTTTCTTCTTTTCATTTTTCAGTAATCAATAGAATTTTAGAGTGAATGAAACAGAAAATGATGAAATAATTCTTTATTTGGCCAATAGTCAATAACACTAATTTTTATCTGGTTAAGCATGATGTGAGCAAATAATAAAAAATTATTGAATGAAACACTAATTTTTCATTTTAAATTTCTGGATAATCTCGATTCAGCTGTTGCTCATCCCAGTTTCTTTGCAAGGCAAAAGCACCTCGTCCTCCTCCTCCTCCTCATCATGATCCTGAGTTCCAGCCCACTTTTGTCTACTCGGACCCGTAAATCCCACGGTCGTCCCTCCGCAGTCAACCAACTACCGCCTATCGTGGCATTGGCGATGAGACCAATTAATTGAATATATAAACCGATGGAGCTTTCAGGGGACGATTTCTTCCACCACCCCCTCTTCGCTTGGTTCCCGGGTCAGGGATAAGGCCTCAACCCAAGTCAAGGATAACCTCCATTCCAAGCTGCTGTCTCCACGTGAATAATTATCATCTCATTACTTGATAATAAGAGATTACGGATTGGACACATAAATTATTAATTTAATTTGTTTGTTGGTTGATCAAGGATCCAGCCATCCCACTAGCACCCCCAAGTCGCCGGGTCGGCCTCTCAAACGTACCATCCCTCATTTTTTCAAAAGGTTACGCCACCGTGGATGAAGGCCAAAAAAAAGTGACGAGAGACACGCCGCCTGGTCGAATACAACGTACCACGACGGGCAAGCGCAGTGCATCACAAGTATTGGAATTAAAGTAATGATGACGACGACACTGATGTAAATATATATGGTTTGACCTGACTCCACCAACCAGGAACAATATTTCATAAGCCAACCAGGAGCAATACGTAGCTAACCAATACTTGCAAGTAGTAACCACTTGATTTTATGCTAAACTACATATGAACCATTCTTACAAATCTTAATGCTATAGTCGGGACCCAAATACAACCTGATAAAGCCTAATTATTATTATTATTATTATTATTATTATTATTTTTTCCACCACCACCACACACACACCCCCCCCCCCCCCCCCCCCCCCCGCCCGCCGGCCTCTTCATAATTTGATCAGATTTAAAGTTTTAACAGGAGGACACTCATTTAAGATCCAAGTAAAACAAATAAATAAATAACAATTGGACTCAAGCTCAACTTTGACCAAGTCCAGCCCAGACAGAGTCGTGCCAACCATTAACCAGTATGACTCCCGGCACACGTTATCTGGACGGTTAGCAGAAGCTTTCTCAACCCAGAAAAGACGAGCAAAGACAACTCTTTCAACAAGCAACAGGGGCTGCTGCCATGAAAAGCAATGTTTGGAGCTGCCATGGCGTGTTACATATTATCGAGGGCGGTTCTTATGGTGACCCATCAAGGGAGGGCCCTGATATCCGGAATGCCCTTCATTTTGGAACTGGCTGTAGCCTGATCTGGTAGTTCCCATGGCAAATTGTGCTCTTGTCCTGTTACTCGACAAGCAAACTTGTGAAGCGGACTGACTACTCACATCAATTGGTTATTATTATTCTTCAGTCCGCGTTTAGAATACCAGGGCCATATTCTTCTTTGGTCCTCCGCACCGCCAAAAACATCATCCTGTCGTGCTCTCTCGTTCAGTGTGCGAGCTGAATCTGGCTCGGACCCCGCCCCCCGTTATCATTTCATCAGTGACTACGCTGTTCTGATACAAAAAGCTAATTCAGAACATGGTGTTTAATTACTCTCCTGAACTTTGAATCTTCTCTTTAATTATTACCTAACGCATCTCACCACCACAAAACAAATAAATAGATTGAAAAAAGAATGGAAAAAAAAAAAAAAAAAAAAAAGGGAGGGAGGGGGGAGAGGACAGACGGCTTGTAAGGAGCGAAAAGAAAGCCAATTGCTCAGCTTGCTTCTGCTTCCAGCATTCACGATACCACCCCACACCACCAGCTAGCTCTGCAGCAACTCTGGCTGCAAAATATGCGGATGCACGGCGGCACCAGTCAGTCAGTAGGCTCATCAACACTTCCTATCCTCCTCTTCTTCTTCTTGTGTAAATAAATACAACCATTTGTACCAGAAAGAAGGAATATCACGAACTCGTCTCCAAATAAGAGGTGGAGGAGGAGAATTCCCATACTATACTACTCCAATGGTCTGCCCACTTTATAAGCCACCCAGTCGCAATCAGCTGCACTGCCAGCTATCCTAATTAATAGATAATCAAATGAGGTAAAGGGTGGATGTGATACCCCAAGTATCCACAAAAAGAACCGAAGAAGGCCACCTTTCAATTATTATTATTATTATTATTTATTTACTTTATTTTATTTATTATTATTTTTTACAGTGAACCCTACCATACCATACGCTAAGGCCTTGCTTGTGGTGGTTCGTTGGGAGGGCAAGGCAGCCTATATTGGAGATACCCGCTAAAGCTGGCTAGCCTGTTCGAGAAGAACGGGTGGTGTTTGGGAACGACGGAATAAGTGGGGGATATCCTCATATCTCTCTCCCCCTCCCTCTCCCTCTCCCTCCTCCTCTCCTCCTCCCCCGCGCCCACACCCCGCCCCCCAAAACCCCATTCTCCAGCTACCCTGTCAACCAGGTTTTTATGCCAAAAAGGAGAGAGACCAATTCCGAGCTCATGACAAGCAAGAAGATTTCCTTGGGTGGAGAGAGGGTGCCAAAGCTAACTACGGTTTTACCCTCTCCCGGTGCCATTAATCCCGCATCATATGCCAGAGAAAAGGAACAGATTTTCCTTTCCCTCTTTGCTGCTATCTCCTTGCCTCGGAGCACCAAAAAGTTGGCTACCAAGCGGCAGGGATGGAGAACTTTACTCGGCTACCAACTTTTTGACTCTCCTTCAAGCATCCCCATCCTCCGTTCTAACACCTCCCTTGTCCCACGACACCCCTCGGAGCTTATCTGATTTTAAACCACCTCTTCACCTCATCATGGCATCCTCGCGCACCTGCCCCCAGCATCTCTAATAATCACTGTCACCATCTAACTTCTCCAATAACAAATTCACTGCATCATTTTCTAATTTTGTTTCTTTTTTAATATCCAATTTCATTGTTTTGAGAAATTTTGATTCTATTTCTAATTTTTTAGATGCAATAATGTGTTATGAAATATGTCAGGAAGATCTCATGGAGATCTGAGCCTAGTGGTTGAATTCAGCTAGTTTCTAAAGTTAAGTTAGAATTTTTTTAAAAAAAATTTCTATGATTTTTTTTCCAGATTTTTCTATGATTTTTTGGTGGAACTTTATAATGTATTTATGTGTGCTTGAAGCCCCATTGGTTTCTAAATTAAAATTGGGACACTTCTTTTTTTGTGGAATCTCTTTTATTTATTTTCTCTCAAAAATTTCTGTGGTTCTTTGCTGAATCTCAATTATGGATGTGCTTAAATTTGAAATATAAGCATGCTTCTCTGCTAAAGATATGACATTTTTCTCAGTTGAATTTATAAATTTTTTATCTGGCATAAATTTCTATGGCTATTTGATTAATCTTAGTTATGGGTGCTTAAATTTGAAAATTGTATTGATTTTTAAGCTGATGTTAGGAAATTGACCTGAGTGAGATTTCTATGATCCCTTTTTTTTTTTTTTTTTTTTTTTTGCAGTAATTTCTACGGTTAATTGCTGCACTGTACCATGACCTTGCTTCCTATTAGAATGCTACATCCTATAAAACCAAATTCAAGATCTCTGATTTATTATTAAAAAAAATCTACAATTTTTAGTTTTCTTATGTGCTCTTTGGACTCCTGATTTTGTGGTTCCTTGTTCTAAATCAAATGCGAGCGCAGAATAACTCTAGAACCTGGATACTGTTCATAACCAAAAATATACTTAAAAAAATGTTGCAAATCCGAACCTGATTGGTGATATGTTGTGGTTATTTTCTATTTTTTGACAAAAAAAGATGTTATGATTTGGTCCGATGCCCTCCTAACTAGGCTAATCTGATGATTTCTATGCTCTGCTAACATTTTTTTTTCCTTAAAAAATTATATTTTTTGTAAAAGACCATATGAATTTTTTTTAGACTCGTGCTTGCATGCTTATTTGAATCAAGATAACATAATTCATATTGAAAAACTAAGGCCCCATTTGCATCATTGCCAACTTTCACTTGCCACTTTTCATTTTCAAACACAAAAATGGTTTTCAGTAACCTAGCTTTTTTTTCTTTTTCAATTTGATAAAAACCCTTTCTCAATTTCTAGTAATCATGGAAGCTAAAATCAGGTTTTCAATTTTTTGAAAAACAAAACTACACGATTGTCACCAACACATCTGTCACCGCTACTGCCACTACCCTTGGCAGAGCCGCCTATAATTGCTAACTATTGCCGCCAACGCTATCACCGTGAAATACAACATAAGTTACTGCAAGTTTTTATTTTTTAAAATAAGGTTATAGTTTTCATGAAAACTAAAAACTAAAGATTAGAAATAATGCCAAAAACAACCTAAATTAAGAAGAAACTACTTAGGTAAGTCAACGTACGCTATATGTTCATCCAGTCATTTTGCTAGTTGATTTTATAATTTTTATCTAAGTTGAGCATAGAGCTGCAACCAGGCTAGGTTGGATTTTCCTCAAGCCTGACCTTAACCTAAGAAAAATTGTGGGCTTTGAGCTAGGCCTAAGGCATGAATTTTTTTTTTTTTATTCTAGAGTCAAGCCTTAGTCCAAACTTGAGCTTAGCTCCTAATCCAAATTGGACACACCCAAATAAACCCGACCGATGAAACCCAATTAAACTCAATTAAGCCTAACCAAAACCCTAGCTCAAACCTAACACCAAATCCTAATTCCAATCCCTCACCATCCATTGCAAAACCTCACTCTTGTAAACTACTGGCATACAACAGAAATGCAGAAGTCCTACAAACCCTCAAAAATCACTTTATATGCATTTATTGTGTGAATGAACTTTGAGGCTGTGAAACTTCTGGGCAAACAAATAAGAATGAAGTGAAAAATCTAAAAGATATATTTCTCCATTAATGGCCACACTATACAGGATGCACAAGCTATAGGTTTTTAAGTGCTTGAACCTAAATACGTGAAGTTGTAAACAAGAAGTTGGGTGATCATCTCAAAATAAGCAAAAATACTAAAAGGAATTAAAAAACACAGCATGCTATTACTATTCCTTCACTTGCACAACTGCCTGATTAACCCACAATAAGGTTGTAAGAGGTCCCTTTGATCAACATGACCAAATCCTTTCTCGAAATTGGTATTGCAATTCCGGAATACCAAATTACCGTTCCAAAGCATACCTTTAAACTAATAGAACAAGGTATCCACATGGAGGCCATCACATTCAACAGAACAGACAGCAGCAAAAATTGTACTTCCACTCTACCTACCATGCATATCTTTTCTAAACTTGTAGATCTACTAATGGAGAAATAACGTAAAATAAAATTTGTAAATCCCTCTACTTATCAATGTTCATCTTTACCTCTTATTCATTTTCTCATGTTTCAAAGATAAAAACGATCCAACTTGACCCTTCATATGAGAAAGTGGAATAGAATCAATCAATCAAATCCATGGTGGCGTTCCTTGTCTGGGACTTTAATATTGGAGATGCAAGATCAAGAAAAGAGAGAAAGAAGAGAATCCAAGTTAATGGTTTTCTTGGCCACATCATTTTATTTACAAATCTAGTCTTGGCCAATCTTTCACCGAATCTAAGCCTACCTAAAATCAGAATTGCAAGATTCATATCTAACCCAAATTAAGCCAAAACAAATTACCATCCTCAACAAATTATATTCCCCTAAAAAAATATGTTTCTTTCTGAATGATGACTTTCCAATATAGCATACTCAATTCCCCTCCGCCATTAAACAAGAAATTTCAAAACCTCCATTTGAGTGATGTCAGGCTTGTCCTTCCTGGCCTCCTTTATACATTTTGGTCTCCCTCCTCAAGATTTTCCTTTCCTTTCTTCAATGTTATGCATTGTTTGAGCATCTCTAGTTCCAAAACCTTCACCTCTATTAGTGGAATCTTTTTGCTCCTTTAGATTCCATATATTCTTTTTCCTAACCTTACCCCACATCCACTTCACATGAGGGATTTTTTTTAATATTGATGTGCATCCTCACAATTCACTTGGGCTTAGTATAAGGTTTTGCTTTCAACACTTAAATTGTGCTAAATCTGCTATGCCAACAATTGACCTATTATTCATGTTTAAAAGACTGGTAAGTGGTTTTAATTTACCCCATCCAAGACTTTATGCAATCAAAAACGTGAAGCATATTTTTGTTAAGAGATCTCAATTATAATGGGATTTAATATACATGTCCAATCAAGGAAGACCTCAGGAATTAGACAATCTTCCCTGCAACCACATGAGATTTTGCATGAACAATCTACTTCTAGATTCCTGACTTAGGCGTCTTCCAATTATCCAATAGAACATCCAATTCCTTAGAGTTCTTTCTCCCCTTATATTTAGTCATTACCATGGTTGTTCTCAATATGGAAGATTCCCAATGACTTCTATCATGGCACTTAGATTTCTGCATTGACAGATGGTAGGTTTGGGCTGCTTATGGCTATCCCCAAGCTTCACTTGAAGCCACAATGTATTAATAAATTATAAAATATAACTATGAGATATTATAATATCAAATAATATATGTCACTAAAAGATCTCACAGGCATGGCTCCTCATTTCATCCTTCCAAATCATCTTGCCCTTTCTCCTCTACCCTCCTCTATCTCCTCCCATGGTCCTCTCCTATCCCACCATGCACCCCTGCCACATCACAATGAAAATGATCACAACCACCTTGTGGATTGGTTACAACCTTTCCCATCTTAAACTTTGAGTTTCCTGTTGCTGTTGAAGTGTCCACCCTCTTCTACCTTAAATGCGTGTACCTAGATTTGGCTGGATTTGCTCTTAAGCTATATCTGTCTTCTTTGGCCGAGCTCAATGACCCTCCCTTTAAATGCAAACTTTAGGAAGCAAGGGTGGAAAAGATAGTGAAATTCCACAGCGCACAGCTGTGGAAGTGAGGGTGTGTACTCAAAAAAGGAAGAGGAAAAATAATTAGGGGCAACGCTTTCCACAGCAAGCAAAATTGGAGGACATCTAGCATTCAGCAACCAACAATCCCCTTTGATCCTCATGATAAGAGCATATGAAACAGTCTTCTCATCAAAGTTGTATAACAAACCTTTGAAATTTAGGTCTAGTTCTCCCACCACCACACACGCACACACACACCTTTGATTGAAGATTAACAATTTTTTGTATTAAACATTGGCTAAACACACGTTTTGTTTGACTGTTCAAACGGAATTTCTACAGGACAAAAGGGAGAATGCGCTAGTTAAATATTATAGAACAATTCTATTTGAAAAGCGAAGGCACAAGATAATCAATAATAACAATCTCAAACACATGATGTGCAGCATGGACCATTTGTCAATTAACACATAGAGTATATATCGGTAAAATCATCAAATTACCACTTTCCGCGGTAGAACTTTATTATCACCGAAACTAAGAAGCATGCTAAGATTCGGTGGATGATGCTTCGTCATCTTTGTGCTTCACCATGCCGGAGTCCACCAGAATGGGCACCTCTGCTGCAAGCCACGGCGCAAGGCCCAAGCAAAGGGCGTGCGCGATTCCAAACCGAGGGCTGCCACACAGATGGAACCAATCAATCGAAACAAATAAGAAATGACATCCAATCATCTGGAAAGAAGGGACTTGGAGAGACGAGCAAAATTCAAGGATTCCCTCCCAAGTGCTGAATATGTCGAATCCTGTCTGCCACCTTTTTGGGAAAATAAAACTAGAAATGATCATTACCAGTTCTTGGCCCAGAGGGGCTTGAAGTGGACGGTAAGGCAGATCTTCCCTCCCCTGTACATCTGAGAGTCAGAGAGATGAGATGTCAATCGATGAGTCAATGAATCAAACACCATGCGTGCTTTTTATGGTTAGCACAGAATAGGGGCACCAACCTTGTGGGTCTTGCCGTCGAGCTGGGGGAGCTCGATCTCGGGGGCGGTGGCGGGGTAGGTGACAGGGATGTCGAATTGGAGGGCGAACTCGTAACGGCGGAGGTTGTGGACGTACCAGCAGGTGCCCTCCCAGCGGGTGCCCTCCGGGTTGGTGGCGGCGATGCGGAACCAGTCGTTGTCTCCGGCCTTGTTCATGCTCGTGTACGCGATCAGCGCGCGGTACTCCTCCTTCAGCCGCTGGGTCCACGCCGCCCCGTCCCGCGGCCCCGCCCGCGTCGACAGCAGCGGGATGTGGGTCAAAGCCGACTTGGTGCTCGAATCCCAACCCTCCATATTTTCCCTCTTCTCTCGATCTTAATCTCGATGGATTTCTTTGGCCTCCTCTCTCTCTCTCTCTCTCTCTCTCTCTTTCTCCTTGTCTCTGCCGATGGACGGGTTCCTTCGCCACCGCGTTATTATCAAGCGAATAACGCCTTATCAAGCGAAACTTCCATCATAGTCATTTACAAAAACGTCCCTCAAATTATACTGTGGTGGTGCACAATAAACACGTGCGCGCACTCAAGGAAAAAGCCTCTGGTTTTTAAAAATATTTTCTTTTTTTTATTTTTATTTTCTATTTTTTTAAAAAATATATATTTCATAAGCAAAAATAAAAATTATTTTCTATTTTATATTTTTATTATAAATAATATCTATTAAAAAATAAATAAAAAATAAAGACAATATCATCAACTTCTATGATATAATAATATAATATATAATATATTATTATAATATAATACTATAATGTTATAATATAATATAATATAATACATCATATTATAATAATATTACAATCTTAAAATATTATATTATCTAGTAATATAAATTATAATATCTCATAAATTACATATTATAATATAAAATTAATAATATTAATATTATTACTTACACTATAAATATATATAGTATATTAAATATATAAATATAGTATGTGTACACACACGCACACACACATACATACACACTATATATGATATATAATATATTTGGCATTATAATATTAAAGTATAATAATAATTAATATTATAATGTATAACATGGGAATATTATATTATTCTAATAAATAATAATACAATTATTAGTATCATTTAAATAATATATAATTATATTAATAAATATAATTGTTAATAATATGATACATGCATTATATAATTAATATTAACATCATACTAATAATAATATGTTATATATTATAATAATGAATATTATATAATTATAATATATTAATATATATTATTCTTATATGTTAATAATATATATTATTACTTTTTTATTGTATTATAATAGTTAATATTATAATATATGATATTTCAAATATTATTAATATCATATTATTATAAATTATAGAATATTATGACATAGAATATATTATATAATGAAAATATGTAATATTATAATTTAAAAATAAAAAATTAATATAATATGATATTAAAAATAATGATATTATATTATTATCAATATTATTATATATATCATGTAAATATTATATTATAATAATAAATAATAATACATTTATTAGTATCATTTAAATAATAATTATAATTATTAATAATATAATATATGAATTATACTATTAATTTTAATATAATACTAATAATATTATGTTATATTTTATAAAAATTAATATTATAATATATGGTATTTTGTATATTATTAATATATAGCATATAATATTATAATACAAAACATATTATGCAATGAAAATATATATTATATTACAATATAATACTAGATATATTTATTACATATAATAAATTTAAATAATAATATAATATTAGTTATATATTAATACAATAATACTAATGTTATATTCTTATTAATATTATAATATATAACATGTTAATATTATATTATATTATTATATTTATTAATAATTATTAATAATATAATATATTTATTATATAATGAATATTAATATACATTATTATTATATATTAATAATATATATTATTACTTTTTCAATAAGTTGTTTTAGGCTCCAAAAAAATTTATTAAAAATAAAAAAATAAAAATGTTATAACTAATATATATTTTTTAAATTATATTTTTTTATTATTTTTAGAAATAAAAAATAAGAAATAAAAATGATATCAAACATGTCATTTGTTTTTTTTAAAAAAACTTATTTCTTTAGATGAAAAAGTGTAAAAATTTCTATATTGTTTGCAGTTTTCTATTATTTTGGTATTATATTTTTTTAAGAAAATTATTTTTATTTTTGCTTATCAAATATATTTTTACAAGTATTTATTTATTTTTTAAAAAATAAAAATAAAAATAATACTATTTTTAAAAAATCAAACACATCCTAATTTTTAATCTTGGTTCCTCCATGAATGAGACAAAATACCCATAGAGAAAAAAAAAAAAGAAAAAGAAAAAGAAAAAGAAAAAAAAGAAAAAAAATAAAAGGCTAAGTGGCCGGTCAAAAACGAGATGATTATATAAAGTTGTATTATTCTTTGATTTCAGATTGTATCCCGAGAGAGTGGTACTCGGAGAAGCAGTTTTGCATGGAAGTCTTCTATAGGCTCGAGATTGTCAGCAAAACTCTGATCGCATGGTCGGACCAGATCTCCGTTGGCCCCGTTTCTCTCTCAAATTCCAGAACGGTCCCCCTTCGCGCGGAGGAGTGGGCGTTTATAACTAAATAAATAATTTAAAAAAAAAAAAAAAAAAAAAAAGCGAGAGGCAATCCCTAGCAGCGCCGTCGGGGGAAGCAAAGGGCCTTTGATTCATGCATGGATTTTCAACCTTTCTTCATCAAATTTTAAAATGTTGTTAGTAACAGACCGAGCTATTGCTGAATTCCTCCTTCAGTTATGCAATTTTACCTTCATTACTTGGTGAGATCCAAACTTTTCTTTGATGAATTTACTAAAAATTCATCATTTGGTGATGATATATCAATGCTAGCCAAGAACTTGTTCTTGTTGTATGTGAGCCTTTAGCTTGGGCTAGAGAGGACATTACTTTGTTTGTGAGCCTTTCGAATCTGGTTCACTGAACCAGCTAGGATTGGATCAAACGTTCAGCATTTGATCAGGTTTTGGATTCAGAAACAAGCCCATTGGATTGGTTCGGATCAAAAAGTTTTAGGTCCACTAATTCTAGTACATTGATCCTGATAGAATAAAGCTTAGGTTTAAATTTGCTTCACAGAACTCAAGTCAATTAGGCTTGGACCACCCGAGGATGCCAATTTAAGAAGACAAAGATGGTGAATGTTATAAAATAATCTTAAGAATAAATATATGGGAGAAACCACTGGGAAAGAACAGCAGTGCTTGCCTTAGATTATCAGCACCTACCTGAATAGTAGCAGCTTGCATCTTGTGTTCTAATTCCTGCGGATCACAATTTCTTTTTTTAAAAAAATGATTAAGCTGGTCCAACTTTATATGGCAACCAAAACTTCATTTGACCATGGGTAGTTACAAAAATAAGGTACAAGGACTGAATAATTAATAGGTTATTGATAAGGTTTTCTTTTGTAGATGGATTTTGAGTAAAGATGACGATATATGCAGTCTGAAGAAAATATGACATCATCACTATCTTCCTACATTTACAAACCAACTCACTTTTAGATCCTTTAAACATACAAGACCTTTTGGACTCCATAATCTTTCAGAAAGTCTAGCCTAAAGCTGATCGCCAGCCAGGTAGCCCACGTAACCTACCCAGCGCAATCTGAAATTTTGTAGGCACTGGGCACTGAAAACAGAACCATAGAATGAAGCTAGGCAAAGAAAATAAACCTGAACTAAAAATCAGGATGAACCTAAAAAAAATAAAAAAATAAAAACAGCCTGGCACAAGAATATATATATTTATATATTAAAACTAATCATAGGCCAAGTGATCTGCATAGCCCAGTTCAAAATTTTGCAGGCTTGGGACAAAAAGAAATCTTAATTAAATCTTAAACAAGGGAGGAGAAAAGGAAATTCGCCTGGTGGTAGCAGTCTTGAAATTAGTTCTTTGATCAAGCCTATATACCACAATGCAGCCCAGCCCGATACCGGCCCGTCCTTTCATTTGATTAGCTCTACATGTGATATGTGTGTTAGTCAACTTCCAAATCATTGGGTGACCTTCATGACCTTTAGACATTGAAAATAAAATGCATGATGAAAAAGGACTGTCAGTGGTACAGTCAACCTGCTTAACTTCAGAAAACTGAAAACAGATCCTAATTCAGTTCCCATGATAGCTAAAATCTGAGAACTGACTTTCCATCAGGAATTAAAGGGTACAAGAAGGCTGGACACAACACTGGAGAGTTGAGCAAAGCTATAAAGAATAAAAAGGTTGATGAGCAAACAGGAGACAAGACTGGGCAGTCAAGCAAATCAGGCCAAGAGCTTCAAAAACTTTGCATTTCGAAAAAAAGGTTGATGAGCAGGCATGAAGCAAGCAAAGCTATAAAGAATAAAAATCAGCAACTTAATGAGGTTGAAGTCGACAAGATGAAGATTATAGGGGTGCTAATGTAAGAAACCATGCATGCATGCATGCATGCATGTTTATATACATATATATCTGTCATCGAATGCTATTTTCAAGTGGAGCGAGAATGTGTCATAATGTATCGGTATCCACAATGAATTACTAAAAAGCAAGCAAAAATGAAGAACATGTATGGTTAACACACAATTTATAAGGGATCTACAGAAAAAATAAAATAACTTTTAAATCTGAAAATAAAGGGCACTAGTCTTCTGAAGGGATGAGAACCATGATATGTATATGCAACAGAAATGAAGACAATTTAAGCAATATTTTTTTTGTATAAAAAGAGTAAATTTGTTTATTTAAAATATACAAATACAGGCAACTTGAAAGCCATCTTTGACAAAGAACAGATTTCATTTAATTAGGGCTTGCTAAGGGAAATAGAAGTACAATATAGAATTCTTGTAACATTTCCCAACAGCATAATCACCACTCATGGCTAATTCAATTTCTGGAATTCTACCAATTACTGTAATTCCCTTCACCTCAACGATACAGCAATATTCCGTCAACTGAAACACTATGATATTTCTCATATATATAGATATTTTAACAAAATCAGCATCAATACCTGAAAAATGGGCAAAAGACAGATAGGCTAAGTGCATTATTGGCAAAGCAGTTTTTTCAGAGGTCATTGATAATAAATATTATGGAATCACTACTTTCACAAAAATAGGATAACTTGGGACAAGCAATTGTTCATGTAAAATACCTGATAAGAGCAGCTCTAAGCGGTTTGAGAACGTTTTGTCAAAGCAACTTCACGCTCATTTCTACGCCGTTCTCTCTAAGGCATTGGCAGTGCAAGTAAAGAAGACAAAATTTTTGAAACAGCTTTTTCACATACAAATGATCTTATTGCAATAGAAAGAAGAGAACCTTAAACATGGAAGAGAAAAGGAATGCATTATTAACTTTCATTTTTAAAAAATCTCAAGAAACCCAATCAGAAAAAGAATTTGGCAAATTAAAAATCTTTATCAAGCCTCATGGTTAACCAGGAGCATTCTTTTAGACAGTATTTGTTGAAAAAAAAAAGCTTGGAAAAGGGAATAAATGTGACACAGTATTAGAGCCCTGCCACACCTCAATCCTTGAGGTGAGGTTCTCCAGATAAGGCTTATGGGTGAGTTAATATAAAATATTTAGACACATGCAACATGAGAGAAGCTCCTGTCAGGCAGATACATGAACCTTGTACCATACTAGTTATGGCAAGCATATAAATGGGGTTTGCCTATTTCCATGATCAACTGATAGTAAGAATGAATCTTTTGTACTTCCTTCACATGCCACCCAAATGGACTCAAAAAGCCATACTTAGGTATGTTAGGGTATGTTGGAATACAACACAAATGTCAAACTTAGGTATTGTAGGATACATTATTCTATTAAAGTTTTACAAAGATATGAGGGCACAGTGACTAACCGAATCAAGCCATTGTTTAATATGTTTGCCTCGATAGAAGAAGAATTTGAAAGTCATTGAAACATTGACAGATTAAGTTTGAAACGACATGGATGGTGGTCCAGTGGAGGAGGATAGGTCATGAGGATGAAAAATGTTGGTTGGCAGTGACCTAAGAACAATAATGCAGGGCTCTAAAAGTAATAAACCCTTCATTCCTTGAAAAAAAAGGAATAAAGCAAGGTTTATCGTACTGACTCGTACTATACCCGTACCAGTAAGATATTGATATGATACTAAGTTTCAATCTTGTATGAATCGAACAAATCCAAACCAAGTTGAACCTTCATGTACTGCCCAATACCAACCATACCATCACACATCAAGTAGTATTACAGTTAAGAGTAAAAAAAGAATGAACACCCTATCTCGATATGGGGTGCATACCATACCAACCTATACTGTACTAAACCAGTAATGTACTCATACGAACCTTAGTACCAATTTTGCAGACCTTAAAATAAAGGAGAAAATATTAAAATAATCATATCTTATGTTTTTATATCAAAGGTATGCTAAGTTTTACCAAACATAATCCTTTTCCAGATTTCTTATTGAAGCTAGGACTTTTCATCATAAAAGATAATCCGTGACCTCCTAAAAGTATCAATTTTCAATTCCCATAAAACCCCATCTAAAAACATGAATAAACTAACTAACTTCCCTAAATAACAGTTCTACTGGCCCTAACAGTAACAATGTAATAAAACTTAAAACTAGAGTGCAACCCTTGAACCATAGACATACTAAACTACAACTTCTAAGATCAAGAAAAGAATAGGACCAACTAACTAGAAACTAAGAAACTAAGGGCCTATTCGGTTCTGAAAAACTGAGTGCTCTCTAAAAAAATTTTTCAACAGAGAACAGAAAATAGGATTTTGTATTCAAATCTAATATTTTTTTCTAATAAAAAACTAGAAAATTGTATTTTCTAATTTTTTAAATATTCACTAAATCTAGAAAATATCTCTGGATTATTTTTTATGGTTTTTCTTTCAAAATAAAGTAGTATTTTCCTCATGTTTTCCACCATCCATACCACCATCATCAACCATCCTTCACCAGCCATCACCGCCGCTGTCATGACTATCACCACCATACCTCCACCACCCACCGCCAATGCCAAAACCACCACTACAACCGCCACCACCCTTCACCCTTGACACCATAATTTCTCCACCACACCCAACATCCATCACCATCACCATATCTCTACTACCAACCTCCACTACCCACCACCATTGTCACCATAGCTCTATCACCTATCACCATCGCCACCATACCTTTGCCGCCGCCCCTACCAAGCATCACCACCACCTACTGCCGCTGCCACCACCAACCATCAATACTTACCATCGCCACCACTACACCTCCATCACCGACTATTAACACCACAACCACTACCATACCTCCATCACCACCATCCTTCTCCATCACCGTCCATCACCATCATATATCTACCACACCCACCATCTTTCACCATCACTACCTCCACCATTTATCATCACTACCATCATACCTCTACAACCCACCACCATACCTCCATCCATCATCACCACTACCACCAGCGTCACCTCTCTCCACCACCCATCACCATACCTTCACCCATCATCACCACTACCACCATCACTACCAACGTACCTCTACCACTTACCACTACCACCGTTATACCTGCACTAGCCACTACCATCGCCATCCTCCATCACCTACCATCATACCAACCACCCTCCATGACCCTTTTTTATTTTTTAATTAAAAAATGATTTCTTATTTTTGATAAATGAATGCATTTTTAAATTTTTCCATGGAAAAGGAAAGCTGCAAACGAAGAAAAAAACTGAAGATGAAAAACAGAAAACATTTTCCATAGCTAAATCGGCCCTAAATGTAAACTTTGTTTTTTAAAGTCATATTAAAGAAAATCATCTCCTCCATGCGTAAGAAAGCAATAGTACTTGTCATGATTGGCTTCCTCTTCTATTTCTTCTCTTTTTGCAAATGCATGAAAAGAAGCCACTAGAGGATAAAACATGAGTGATGACCACATGAATGTCTGACCACCTTTCTCCTATATTTCCTCATTAAGGTTCCTAACTAAAGAAGTAAATCTTTCAATCATTGACATAAGTCTTCCAGATTTGAAAGCTTACTGTTGGAAACCCTCATTTGTGTCTGTACAGCCTCCATCCAGTAACCAATTGATAATGAAGCTCCAGAACGTATTCAAATCATTAATCGACATCCCCAAAATATTAATCCTATCAATAGCTGGATCCAAAATGAAAATTCTTTTCTTATGGGAAACAATATGATAGACTTTGCAGAGCACTAGAAAACCTTTAGAGCTCAATTTTTGATTCTACAAGGAAGGGGAGGAAAAAGGAGTCAGATTTCTGACGCTATCAAAACAAAGAGCTTCTAGACAATTCTCTATGCAGGTATGAGAGAAGTGAATGGAGTTCGTATGAAAGACTTCTTTTCTGTATCTTCATGGGCCTGTCTTGAAGGAAAAGTTACCTTCAAAAAATGAAAAAAGAAAAAGCAAAGAGAAAGTCACATAAAGATTGCTCATATAGCACCTACTTCTTGCTGATTTGCTGAAATGTTACATGAAAGCAAACTGCTTAGGAAGACTGACTCCACACCCTCTGATTTTTGTGATGCAATGACACCATTACAGTTGATGAGGAAGAATTCTACTCTGGCAACTAGTAAGCAGCCCATTTTCTCAAAATAAAGAAATCACAAAATCTAAGGCTAAATATCCAATCAAAAGAACACCAAATTTGACAAAATCATCTCTAATTCTTTATGAGAGATCTCATACTATGAAATCTTCTTTATCCTTTTTTCAAGCTCATGGTATCAATCTTTCATTCACAAGTACATTTCCACCTGCTAACATTATCTCGTAACATGTTGAACTTTCTGCATTAATGATTGGGCCTAATTCTATCATCTGTTTCAATCATCATCATTTACCTAAAATTAACATTTGTTTTACTGTCATCTTTTCTTCAGCTGCTGCATTACTTGATGACAACATGCACCCATCTTTAAACAACCAGAAATAGTGATTTTGCAGTTGCTGACAATCAAACTACCAATGCCATCTTGAGATCAAGTTGTGCTAAATTGACTCCATAGCTGCACACTCCTAAGCCTACTATACAATTTTCAAAGGCTTATCATAGGAAACTGCACTAACACATTCAATTCATTAACACTTTCAATCATGGCTACTTAAGTGCAATTATCTTCTAGTTCATCCACAAAATCCTCCAAGCAAGACTTGGCACATAATATCACAAAAAATTCTGAACATATTAGAACATCCATCAAACACCCCAGGCACTAAGAATTCCCCTGCAAGACACGAATTGCAGCCCAGACTTGACTTATCTTTCACATCCAAAGTCTGTGGCCACACCACATAAATTGATTATCGTCACACGAAAATTGAAGCTCAATCAAGATCTATGTCAACGATCATATTTCCATCAAATAAAAATTAAAGTAAAAAGTCACAGAAAATGAAAAATTAGAAATTGAAAGCTACATGCCCGTTTGCTATTGCTACTGTTTTTGTTTTCCAAGATCCTAGACAGAACAACCCTAGGTGAAACTTTTTTTTATTTTTCCAATTGTTTGGTGCAAATCTCTAAGGGCTTTGGAAGCAAAGATTTTGATTCCAAGAATGGTGACCAGAATAGGAGACATACCCTCCGTTCCCAATAGGGATGGAAGCAGACGAAATCATAAACGGGAGTGATGGTGTTGAAGAGGACCAGGTTCACTCCCGTGAACACCAGCAGTGCTGTCATGGGTCGCGATTTGTGAGGCATGTCTTCTTTCCTCCTTGACCAACGACGGTCGCTCGGTGGGATGGACAGGCGGACGGCGGTGTGGAAGGCCAGACGCAACGCCAAGAAGCGGCGAGGGGGCCTGCGTTTAAAAAGACAACCCATCAGACGCCTTCGATGCTAAACTCTTGCAGGTGCGATACACGTGGATTATAAAAAATACCGAAGTTGTGTTGAAAATTAAAAATAATTTAATAAGGTATGGAGTTAAATTTAGGTCCCGAAATTGGATTTGAAATTCTATCAAATTAGTTTTGAATAGCAATGGATTATTACATGAAAGTCGAATGGCTGGGTGGATACGCAAGCAAGCACACACTCAACTCTTATCCATTTAGGAGTCCTCGTGCTCATGCGTGCTATAAACCATCGTCTCCTCACTTAAATTTAGACAAACCTTTTCTTAAAATAAGAATTAAACACGCTACTTTGTTATAAAAAATCATCACATGTGAGTCACAAGATTTATTTCATAACATGTAATATTTAATATTTATTCACTCATGCATATCTAAATTTTATCAAAGCCCTCATATACTAGTTTGGAAAAACAAATATTGATTCATGTTTCAAGGATCAGAATTCAAGCCTTCAAATTAAGGAGCTTTGCCATTATAGGCAGCACAGTTCTCCCAATCCATGGATAAAACTCCTCCATGTAGTGAATATAGCAACCTTAGAAAAACTTGGAGCATCTAAGTCATACGCACCAAAAAAAAAAAAAA
Organism: Metroxylon sagu; assembly: GCA_017589505.3. NCBI lineage: Eukaryota > Viridiplantae > Streptophyta > Magnoliopsida > Arecales > Arecaceae > Metroxylon > Metroxylon sagu. Next base: position 70,286 of record JACVBY030000176.1, on the reverse strand, counting down.
AAAAAAGAAAAAAGCACCAACAGCTATAACCTTCCTTCTTATAAACATTGTTAAGTGTACCATCGAATATCTCTCAAGAATATTATCAATGATCAAATTTTTGTTACTTCTAACTTTTAAGTTCACTAGGTAAAACTTGAAGTTAAAAATTGATGGAATTCTGTTGAAGAATCAAAGTAGATTGGCATGTTTAAAGTCATGTGCCCTTGTGTTCTATTTTCTATCTACACTTCAATTATATAAGTAGATAGAAACAATTCGACTCTACCTAATCCTTCTTGGCTTAAAAATTAAGTATATCAAAACATAAATATCTACTTTACAAGCTAAAACTATGATAATAAAATTTGATGGTGATGGTGGTGGAGCTAGGTAAATGCGGACAAAAACTTACTAGAGATCAAGAAACTTATACATAATACGAAATCAGTCTTGTTTAGGATGGTAGCTAGCACATGCACATCTCAACAATGATTTATAGCTTAATGATGAAGTACCCTTCCCACCTCAACCTTTCGGAGACTTCCACTTATTATTTTTCTTAGATGCATTAAGTATGTACCACAGGATCTAGTCCACCATGTGTCTAGGTTAAGTTGCACATTTTTTATGGGCATATAGCTGGTTTTCTTCACAAATAACCCCATGACATTTTTATTTTAGACCACTCAAGTCAACCTTAAAGCTATAAGTTTGATGGTGCAAGAAAAAGGACAAAAATAATTTAAAGCTTAGCAAGACATTATATACTTGAATATACTACTAGCTATTTTGTGCCAAAGAAAAAAAGAAAAGAAATCAGCAAATGACTGTAGAGAACCAAACAAGGATCATAAAATCTGATAGTAGATAAATTAAAATGTAGTAGGGCCTTTAGCTTTTCGAAAAAAGATTTGGTTAGCTAAATTTATTGACCTATCAAACCGACAAACACAATTTAAAGCTCAAAAAATATGTAATTTATTTCTCAAAATGATCATTTAACTGAAGGAGTTCATGCATACATGCATGCTTCAAATTGATAGGAAAGCATGTAATGAGAATGAAATCGGACTTGCCTAATGTCTATGTAACGTTACCTACAACAATATATGATTATGGTTCTATTACTAACCCTATATATGCCTCACATTTAGAAAGTATTACTATGGATTCGAGGAGACCTGAATTATTTGTAAATATATAAAATCTACTAATACGATAAAAGAGTTGGGTTTTTCCATCCAATCATTTAATATATTTGCATTTATTCTACCATGATGATTTATTTCTCTACCATATTTTCTCATATTAATTAATTATAATACAAAATTGCTTGATGAAGTAAGTTAAGTATTTACCTTGTCTTTGTAGTAAGGAGAGAGGCTTAGCATAAACTCTCATAATTCATGTAGCTTAAAACTATAACAAAGGACAAAATTCTTGTTTTACCATTCAAAACAATATAGATCAAAAAGAAAAAAAAAGGAACAAGGATGATAATGACAATAAAAAAGTTATTGGTAGCAGTTACAAAAAAAGTAATACCTTCTTTCTTTTGCAAGTAGCATCAATCAACATCAAAAACTTTGAAACACATTGGCATTAAGATTCAATTCATTCTTTTCTATTGATATGTGATCCTTCAAAACCACCATAATTCCTCTTGTTTGCATTTAAAACCAAGAAAATGGATCATTTGCATATTGTTGAAGGGAAAAAAATGATAAAAGTAAAGTGGAGAAAATAAATATTTTTTAGAAGCCATTATGCTTAAGCATTACAAACAAAGAGGTAGATTAACCACATAATGCTTTGATTGGATGCCCTATTTCTGGCAACTAGAACATCTTTTATCATATCAATAATAGACTAACATTAATAGAGTTGAATGGAGCTCCTCTTACAATGTTCTTAATCACAAGGTGGTAAAAACTTCATGAGAGAGAGATACTCAACTCCATGCTAGCAAAGATATAGATGGGCTCAAGATAATCTACCTTAGTGAATGCCCTCTTCATTGATTGAGAAGTGTTATATATACTACAACTTCTAAAATACCAAATTTCATCTGAACTATATTAAGCAACCAATTTGAGCAGGTGCGCTATCATTAGAGGTGGCAATCAGGCTGGGTCAAATCATTTTGAATCGGATCATTTTGGGTTTGGGACATTGAAGCTAAATCCTAATTATAAATAAACGAGTTTGGATCAACCCATGGGTCATCTCGAGTCGACTTAGCCTTACTTATTCTTTTTAAGTAATTTATCAATGATCAATTCAAAACTCAGCCTTATTTATTCTCCTCATCTTTCACAACACTAAACCTTATTTAAAGTTGAAATCGTAATTGCCACCTCTATTTGGAATCAATATTAGTAAGAACCAGATTTAAGTTTGAATAATGAGCAAGCCCACTACTTTGCATTATCATTCTTAGAAAATGTAACCAACACACAACCTTTCAAGTGACCCATTCTATATCTTCGATAACTTACCGATCTCTATTTTCCAATTATACTGGCAATATAAGCAAATTTAATTCTCAAAGAATAACTATTAGTATGCATTGGTACTATCAATACACACCAAGATGGTTGGCACATAGTGATACATAAGAATTCAATATCCTAGCACCTATATCGGTGCCAAATTTGGTATAAACAGTGCAGTACCAACTATATCATCCCATTATAATGTTTTTTGCATCCATGATATAAACTATCAATCAACAAAAATATTTTCCACACTTTGTTACTACATATAGAATTTTGATGCTATTTCTTTTCGACACTTGATAAGCTACTATGTAAATAAATGCAAAGTAATTGAAGCATCTCATTGGAATGTTAGGGCACAAATAAGAAATTGTATTATCATAACCTATCAGTAAACTACTGCATGAAAGGTAAGCATGTATGGAATCTAAATATATTTTCATCCTTGAATATGTAACATATGTTCCAAAGATATAATGAATAGAATTCATAAAGATGCATTATGTTAGATGGAACCTTTCGATCGTTAGCTATGGTAGTATCATGTTTAACAAAAGCACATTCTTCACATTTTTTTATTTGAGTCTTCTAAGAAAGCAAAACTAAATGAACAACCATTTTCTTATCCTACGGCATCTATCGCAGTTTACAGGCCATATTTTTGTTCTTTGCAAGACCCAAACAATTGTTACCGCTTTTCTGTGCATTTTCACTTAAAATAGAAGAATAAAAAGAATCAACAACTATTTTTGAATTATTACAGTGATTCATTAGAGTATAGCCTGAAGGATACATATTATACTTCACATAAAGATGACACCAAGGATGCTTGTCTTTTAGCCCCGATCTACCCCTAGAAAATTATGTTTGTAAGAAAAAAAAATGCAACTTTAGGAACAAAACTTAACATTGCAGGTATTAGAACATTTACTAAGCCAATGCAATCTTATAGCAACCAATCTCAGTGGAACTGAAAACACTTTATGAATATTATAAAATAGTATTTTCAAATAAAGAATATAACCCATTTCAAGGAGGAAAAAAAAAAAGGAGACAACTAAATCATATGGTACTATAATTTTAAAAATAAATATTGATATACTTGAGAATATTTTGAATAAGAATCCACTGTTACAAACAATGAATGTTATAATATAATTAAGTGAATGCAGCGAGAGCCAAGGGGTTATTGAGATGAGCAAAGAGGGATTAGTTTACATAAAATTCATTCAATAAATTGAAAAGATATTTAGGTTTCAAGAGAAGAGGTTTTATATAATTTGGATATTTGGGGTAGGTTTGATTAGGTTTTGTTAAGATCAAGTATATTTTGTTGACTGAAATCAAGCTTGAATATTATATAGGTCATGACTAGTTAAGTTGGATTAGGACATACGGATTCTAGACCTAACTAGATTTTGAAATCCGATTTAGTATTTTGACCTTGCTTGACCCATGGACCTCTAAGAACAAATCGATTCAAGTCTAAGTAGGAAAGGACTTATGTGGATCGTGGGTCAACTAAATGCATTTGCTGTCCTAGGAGGCGTTATTCTTGTACTGATATTCTTACCATTTGAAGTTAGTTTTGCAATGCATGATGAAATGTTCTTCTATTATTTGAGACTAATGTGCAGCATATAATAAAAAATAATGTTGTCATTGTGGTGCTATCAAAAAGATTTCTCCACCATTTGAAGCTAATTTTGTAATATATAATAAAAGATAAGGTTGTTATTCTCAGGTTGCCAGGAAGATTCCTCTGCCATTTGAAATTAATGGTAATAGAAAATAAAGATGGTAGTGCAATTTTCATGTTAACCAAAAAGATTTTCTTAGATTTAGAACTAATTACTAATGTAGAATAACAACAAAGGTGTCATTCTCATGTTGCTAGAAAGACTCATGCCATTAAAAAGAAATAATGTAAGTAATCATGAGAGGTAATTGACCCAACATGGACTTCACTTACTTGAAAAATGATTTATGAGGGCAAGATATGGAGGAAAAAAAAAAAAAAGTTCTCAATGTGAATGAAAGAAAAAGGTGGGTGTCAAGGACTAGGCTAATTTTTAGCAATTTTATACATAAAGTGGCTACTCCAAGACATGAACACAAGCCATTGCACTTGTTAAACCTTGCTTTTAACATTGCATGTAAAATAAAGATAGAAAGTGTTGTTCTCAAACACATATTTCTAGTGTTCAAAGCTAGTTTCCTAATATTATGAAATAAAAATAGAGGTGCCATTCTCGTGTTGTTAAAAATAATTCTTTGCTATTTTAAGTCTAATGATGCAATATATAGCAAAAATAGAGATGTCATTCTTCTACCATCAATAAAATTCTCTGCTATTCGAAACTAATTCCATAACGTGCAATAAAAGATATGATGATGATGCAATAAAAATGGGATGGCATAAGATTGTTCAAAATTAGTTTCGTAATATTATGAAATAAAAATAGAGGTATCATTCTCATGTTGTTAAAAATAAATATTTACTATTTTAAGGCTAATGATGCAATATATAATAAAAATAGAGATGTCATTCTTCTGTCATCAATAAAATTCTCTGCCATTCGAAACTAATTCCATAACGTGTAATAAAAGATATGATGATGATGCAATAAAAATGGGATAGCATAAGATTGTTCAAAATTAGTTTCAAAATATTATGAAATAAAAATAGAGGTGCCATTCTCATGTTGTTAAAGACATTTCTTTACTATTTTACAGCTTATGATGCAATATATAACAAAAATAGAGATGTCATTCTTCTGTCATCAATAAAATTCTCTATCGTTTGAAATTAATTCCGTAATGTGTAATAAAAGATACGATGATGATGCAATAAAAATGGGATGGCATAAGATTGTTCAAAATTAGTTTTGTAATATTATGAAATAAAAATAAAGGTGTCATTCTTGTGTTATTAAAAATATTTTTTTTTACTATTTTAAGGCTAATGATGCAATATATAACAAAAACAGAGATGTCATTCTTCTATCACCAATAAAATTCTCTGCCGTTCGAAACTAATTCCGTAACGTGTAATAAAAGATATGATGATGATGCAATAAAAATGGGATGGCATAAGATTGTTCAAAATTAATTTTTGTAATATTATGAAATAAAAATAGAGGTGCTATTCTCGTGTTGTTAAAAATATTTCTTTACTATTTTAAGGCTAATGATGCAATATATAACAAAAATAGAGATACCATTCTTCTGTCATCAATAAAATTCTCTATCGTTCGAAACTAATTTCGTAACGCCTAATAAAAGATATGATGATGATGCAATAAAAATGAGATGTCATTCCTATGCCATTAATAAAATTCTCTGCCATTTAAAACTAACTCCGTAATGCACAATAAAAGATATGATGATGATGCAATATATAACAAAAATAGGGATATCATTCTTATGCCATTAATAAAATTCTCTGTCATTTGAAATTAACTCCATAACGCATAATAAAAGATATGGATAGAACTTAGGTGCGATGCATTACCTGCGTGCCCTTCGATTCTCTTTCTATCTCTCTCTTCCTTTTCTCTCTCTATCATCACTTGATATTTATATAAAAGCTAAGGTGGTGCTGGAAAAAGAAGAAAGAGACAAATAAAATCTGAAGACATGCAGGTAATGCACCGCACTTAAGTTCTATCCTTCTTATATTATCGGAGAGATTCACACGTTATTTAAAACTGATTTTGTAACGTAAAGTAAAGATAGAGATGACATTCTCACATTGTCAGAAAGACTTTTCTTACTATTAGAAACTAATAAAAAACAATACGACAAATATAGAGGTGTTGTTCTCGTGACTTCAACAGATTTGTCGGCCATATGAAACCGACTTAGGAGAATATAATAAAAATGATAACTATTTTTTTAGAAGAATTAATTGGTGAGAGCCTAATTAAATTTTAAAATTAGCTATAGCTAGAAATTTTCTATTAGAATTTAAACTCGGGTCACCTAAGCGAACGTTACATATCTTAGCCACACTAGACAATGGTGGATGATAGAAATATATAATGTTGTTCTTATCCTGCAACAATGATTTCCAACCTTAGAAACTGATTGTGTAAACATTGAATAAAAAGTGAGGTATTACCTTAGAATTGTTAGAAAAACTTCTTGGTCATTTAAAATTAGTTGTTAGCACAAAATAAAGAAAGAGGCATACTCCATATTATTAAAGCAATTTCAATTTTATTCATCAATTCTTTGATTTCTGGAGCACACCCAACACCTCAAAATTTTCAGGAAAAAAAATCCCATCTGAAGTCACCATAGACCTTCATTCAGCCTAACTTTAGACACATACACATAAAAAATGCTATCCTTCTTATTATACACTAAGAAAGCTATTTTATGTGTTCCTGCTTCTTAGATAGTTTTTTTTTTTCTTTCATCATGTAATCTGATCTAGCAATTAGGTCAAGTAGAAAAAACAAAAACTGATTCATGACCAGCTTTGTTAAGCAATAAAGGAACCTTATGTGGAAGAAGTCTAGACAAAGAATTAACGAGAAATCAATAATAACACATGCAAGAAATCACAGTAAAGCCTAAAAGTTCTAAAGAACTTCCTTTCTTTTGTTCTGTTAATTTCACAAAAAACTAAAATCTTTTTTGAACATTTGAATAACAAACATTCAATTTCATAAGCCAGCTAATATCTCCGATAGCAGTAGACCCAAATCTCTAGAACCTAATCTGGATGCTATGACTAATTTTCCAAAGCTTCATTAACAGCCAATATACTTGATATAGCAGTATACTGTTATACCAATTTGAAGAGAATGGCTTGAAATAAATATCTAACCATCCCGGCTAATATCTCCCCATAAGAGTAGACCCAAAGCCCTGCAACGCATAAATTTTCCAAATCCTTGTTCCAGCAATTTTTTTTTTTTTTAGAAGACTTGTTCCAGCTAAATAGTCAGCATACTATTATACTAAATCGAATCCGATAGAATGTCTGGATAGAAATATTAAGCCATCCCTCGCATTCTTGCTCAAACCAAACATGAAAGCAGAAACCACAGATCAAGACTTTTCTTTTTCTTACTTTTCCAATTTCATGCGAAAGCGGAAGCCTCGTTGGAATCACAACACCATCAGCACCCAAGATCAAGGAAAAAATAATAATAATAATAAAATAAAATTTCTGATTTCCATCCGAAATTTAAACCATAACATGAAAATCCAATATCTTGAGATCAACCTCACAGGCATCCCACCATCACACCAGGAAACAATATTTCTAAACAAAAATCAAGAATATTCAAAAGATCTAGTGCCTGGAGGGGAGGAAAGAAACCATACCTTCGTTCTCCTGATTAATCATGGTGTTGGGAAAAAAAAAATCAGATCGCATTGCTCGCCACATCTAAATCAACCACGAACCAAAAGGAAAAAAAAGAATCCATCAGCATCGATAACAAGACGAAGAAATCTAACCAAGAACAAGATCGACAAGAATCCACGGGAATAAAGGAAAAAAATTAAAAAAGAGGAGAGGTTTCTTCTGCCTCTCCGTTCTTACATGTGAAGGAGAAGACGAAAAAAATAGAAGGGGGAGAGAGAGAGAGTCGGAGGGATACAGCCGGTCTCTTGGGTATAAAGACGAGACCTGAGCCTCTGTGGCCTAGGGGCCAAAAAAAAAAAAGCAGGCCGCGCTCGCTGTTCCGAGGTAACAGCGAACACGGTTCCATTCACAAACACATTAATCGCCCCTGGGGCCCACTTGGAGCGCCTTAGTTAGTTTATATTAAATATCAGCATTCTTCGACCCAAAAACAAGCTCTTCCTCGTATGAAATTTTTTTATTCAAAATTATATTATCTTTATATTCTTGATTCTTTGCTTCCTTCTTAGCTTTTTATTTGCCTTCTTGATCAACTCTCTGCTCGTTAAGATTAGAAAGATACTTTTGAGGAAATAATTTGAGGTCTATCCTATTTATCCTAAAAGAATATGTGTTCTTTTATGATGAGTGACATTCTTATCCTAAATAATTCTTACCTAATAGAACATAGCTGATGTTTATTGAAAGAATATCACACCATACTTCATTAAAATAATTTGTGCTCCATTTGAAGGTGTTGAGATATTTGTGACCTATCGTAAGTGCAGAACTATTGAACCAGTAGACCTTTAGGACTTTGAATACAGTATGATCTTCTAATTTCTTTACAAGTTTCATGGATGCAATATTTATGCTACTTCTTCTATCAATAATCAAAGAAACTTCCTTCCACAACAATGAAATACTTGATTTCTGCTTTAGTCTTCTTCTTTTGATTTGGTAAGTAGAAGTAAGGTAGGTACTTTAACATCTTCATTATCCTTCAATTGATTGGAGAAGGTGCAGGCTCAGTGGCTTCTTCATTAATTACATCATCCATCCAATATTCAATTGTATTACATAATCTTACACGTTGAAGACTCCACAATGAGTAGCATGTGTCATGAGTGGCAGTACATGCTAACATCCTATTTTGGTGGAGACTACAATAAATTGAGAAAGAAACCTTCTAAATGACTCTTTTTGGTATAGGTTGCGGTTAGGCACTGGGTTAGAAAGAGGAAAAGAATGATTTATTTTTTTTCTCGGTCCTTTTCTTTTTTTTTTTCTAATTTTTTATGGGTTTTTTTTTGTGTTGCTCTCTTTTTTTTCTTATTTTTTTTTTTTTTTTTTTTTTTCGAAGCTAAGATTTGGAAGATGAAGAAAACAACAAGATAAGGTAGAGGGTGCAGAGAAATAGTTATCATATTTGGCTCTCATACCAACTTTTGTATAGGTAAATCTGACTTAGACATCTAGCATTGATACGAAATCTGATGTAGGCAGATTTCGTATTCCACCAAATCTGATGGAGACAAGTGAAAGAGGGATAAATATTGGCCTTGCACTAGTTCCTTGAGGGTTTTTGATTCAGTATCTTTAACCATCATATAAAATTTATAGCTTTGCATGACTCAAATAAGAAATTACTCTTTTTTTTTTTACTTAAAAAATAAGAAATTACTCCAAGCCAAAAAAAAAAAAGAGAAAACTCTTATAATTACATAACTTAATTTTATTATTTATTAATTTTATGAGGTACACTAGAGAATTATTTATAGAACAAAATTAAAACTGATTCAAAAGAAATAAAATTATAATTATAATATTTAATCAGATTAGGATCAAAAGACTTTTAAAAATAAAAGATTGGAGTTATAGGCTAGTTAAATATTGATAAAATAAAATTTCTAAAGATAATAAAATAGAATTCTTAAATGAAGGACATGATAATTAACCTTACACCTAGGTCATGATGCCCAAATTAATAATAACCTCAAGGACTTAGGTGGTTAATTTCAAAGTCAATAACATTCTTTTAGAAATGCGGCTATGTAAACAATAATCATGTGTGTGACTCACGAGCAGATACTTTGCATTCCTTAGTAAAATAGATTTAAAATATTAAATAATATCTGTGAAAATGATGCAGTTGGTGGAGATTGAACATCTGACTTAAAAAGTTTGCATCATAATAATAATAAAGATAACTTTTTGTTTGTTTAGAAAATGGAGATGCTTAGGAGTATATCGAGGAATCATCGTGCTATAGTTCTGATATTTGCACGCATCCACCTGGTTCATCTGGCTAAAAGTTTTTAGTTTTGATTGTCATTAAATAGTCACTAGCCAGAAGATAGGATCATCATGCAAAGCAGCCAACCTCTGATTAGATGGCGTTGCAAATAAACCCGCACTAGTATGTGTCCCGCTCAAGTCCAGTTAAAAGAGTAGAAGGGCAATTGTGGTTGGAAACGAGAAGTCATCAAAATTTCAGAACCGGACCTTGTTGCGCTGATTTTATATTTACTTAGGTGCGCTGGTGCGTCGAAAGGTTAGATAGTGACTCCCAGCACATCAGCACCACCGTTCCCCAACAAGATATCAACAGGTTAGATGTTGACTCCCGGCATAGTTTCAACGCACCATGCCCCTGCTCAGACTACAAAGTCAGCAATAGCTGCGCGACTGACGCCCAACAAACCTGTCCGGGTGATTCCTTTATTCTGCGGAAGCCATTTTTTTTTTTTTTTTTCTTCTTCTTCTTCTTTCAATTAGCCAAGTTGAAAACGGAAGATGCCGCAGCTTGTCCAAACATGTCAAAATAGATAAGAAAATGGATTCCTTCTAACAGCTTCACCATATCTATCTATTATATATCATTTCGAGGCTGGAGCGTGCAAGAGAACCAATTAAATTGACTCGAACCATAGTTTGGATGCAGTTTGAATCAGTTTTTTTTTTTTATTAATCTTTTGATTTGATTTTAGTTTAAAAACTTTTCAAATAAAAAAAAAATCAGTACAATTTCAATTTTAGCTTCAGTTTTTATTTAGATTTTAAAAAATTGATATAAACTAAGCTAAATCGTGCATCGCTGTCTACGATAAATAAATGGCAAATGAACCGCTATTTATTCTATAATTAAAATTAAAATATTACATAAATATATAAATAAATAGGTTATACAAGAGCTATATTTTTTTATTATAAATAATTAGGCTATCATTTGATCATATATAGTTTACTATAAAAAATAATCTTATGATCATTTAAAATAGATGCAGATAAACCAATAAACTAAACTAAAATTTTTGATTTAGCTCGGTTCAATTTAATAGAATAGTTAGTTTGATTTTAGTTTTAATTTCAAGAAATTGATTCAAATTGGTTAATTTTTTATATATCTCTAAATCGATCCGATTCGATCCATGCACATCTCTGTTTGGAAAGAGTAATGATCATTAAAAAAAAATTACCAAGCCCTTGCGTGGTTAAAACTGAATTCTACCTCTGCATTTTTTTTTTTTTTGCCCATCACTTACCTCCTTTGAATTTATTAAAATAGATAACACATTAATTTCATTAAAATAGATGGTGAGAACATGCTTACTAACACAGAGAGTCACATACTAAATTAGTAATTGCATTCATATTATAAATTTAGATGCGTTAGTTTATCTTATTAAAAAAATTCTTAATTTTATATATTCGATCACTACTTATGATTAAATAGAATATATCGTTTTATTCTAATTGATGTTGTTTGCATAAAGAAGAAAACAATGATAAAATAAAAGTTTTTACTTGTTCTAATAGTTATTTTATAAACTTAAATAAAGAATATTTTTCTATCTTCGACTAGTTGTTCATATTTTTCAGCTCTAACACTTACATCTTTCAATATCTTAGTTTTAGAGGTTTGAAATATTTAGTATATAGAGTTTGTAGGTAAGTATCAGAAGGTAGTTGCTTGTTCTACGTTTCACTTTGGGATCCTCAAAACTCTTATCTCTATGAAAAATATGAAGGCAATAGTTCTTGGTTATAATCATCTTAATAACTTTTGTGGTAACATTCAAGATATATAGTTTTATTATGGTAAAGGTTTTGATTACCACGCCTCTGGAAGAGTTAGCTAGCCCAGGACAGTAAAGGCAATTTTGGCCTAGCTCAAAAAAAAGAAGGCATGATTGAAGGGTCAAGTCAATCGAGACTTAAAAGCGGTTGAATGTTGAGAACCTGACCAAGATGAATGAACAAGTGCTTTAAAGTGGTGGTCGTGATGATGGCGATAAAGATTTGAATCATCAAGCGTATATTTAGGGCTTGATTTTTTGTGTTATATAAGTTTGTGTTTTAAATGTGATCATTTCTTTATTTATAGTTTTGTGGCAGTTATTAAAGAAGTAGAAGAGTGTTAACTCATGTGATATTGTCCTCATCATGATATATGACATAACAATATCATATTCAACATCCGTGAGTTTAAGCAATTGGTCATTGAATTGTTTCAAAGATTGATAATATCCTTATATATTGGTGATGGTTAGCTTGTTAGAAGTTAGTCTGATTTGATGCTATGAAAGGGGTCTATAAAGAAGGATGGTAATCTTTGAGTTTGAATTTATTTATTTATGCAATAATATATGATTTGTTATGTGACCGGTTGAAATTGAAAATAATTTTAAATATAATATAGAAACTGATAATATGTAAACAAATTTTATGGTTTAAAACTTAAAAAGAAAATATTAAATAAATCTTAGTAATTTATTCAAAAAATTTTTAATATAAAAGAACATAACAACAGATATCTGACATATTGTCAAATGTATAAAAGAAAATGAGTAAATTATTATTTTTTTATTTAAGTATTGCTTAGGTGATATTTATTTGAAAAAAATAGATTTTATGAGTAATTTTGATATGTTTCAAAGAGTGAGACATTAAAGAAAAGATTTTTTTTTTTTTTTTTTTTATATTTTTTCTCTGGATCCCTCCCTGGTGGAATATTCCTTTGACACAACTGGTCCCTATCCTCCGCTACACTGATACAACGGAATAGCATTATCTCAATTTGGACATGAAACTACATGATGGCCAATCCTCCTCATGACTTGGCTGCGAATCAGCGCCATGCGTCGTTGAGATTTGTCCATGGGGACCCATTCCCCTACATCCCATGGGAGAGGGTGACTTTGGAGATGCCGGACGACTCGATGACCCCGGCAGTCTCACGGACATACTTGCCGTCATCTCTGGATGGCCTTCCTTGTTAAGGTATCCTTGTTTGCTACCATCATGACTTCCCTCACCTGAGATAGTGATATTATCCCTTTGGGTAGGGGGGGGGGGGTGAAGCCAAACTTGGTGCAGATGAGCTATCCTCCTCCTATGGTTGTTGAAAGAAAGCTGCGGCAAGTTAGTTCTCTTAACGTGAATGCTTGCTAGGCCGTCCTTCCCTTCGCACGAACATTGACACCAGGTTGCAAGAAATTGTTGATATTCACCTGAACAAAGGCTAGCGAACCCACGCTTCATCAAGTTTACGGTCCAATCATCCAACATTAATGTCTTTCCTACTGAGCATCCAACATTAATGTCTTTCATACTGAAAATGCTCATCCATGAGACGCAGCATGACAGATAGAATTTGGCCTCGGTCGAAAATTTAGGACTCCATTTTTTTCTCAAGTACATGGATCTATCTGCCTCGCTAGTAGCCATGGTACCCTAGTTAGCACTTGCATCATATTCCCTTTTTGTTTCAAACTTGAAAGATGATAAAAACTTCCGATAGAGGAATAAACTAAAATTCATTCCCCAACTCCCATCAAAGCTCTAGTTCCTTAAGCCGCCACCTCTGAAGAAACACTTATCCCAGAAATTTCCCAAGCAAGGCAAAATGCCATTGCTCATAGGCTGGATTTGATTTCCCCATCTGAGATAGCACCTTCATTTCAGACTCCGATACTTTTTTTTTGCGTTTTCCACTGGAATCACCTTCTTTCCCCGGACAACCCCCGCCCAAGAGGTTGCCTCCAAGTTCTTTTTCTATGCCTCCAAGGAGGTTCCATCACCTCTTTCCCCCGACTCTCCGTTGCCTGCAACATGGCCAAATTCATACTAAAGCTGCGGATTTTAAACAAAGAATTTGCGATCACAAATTTTTTCCATGCTTCCAGTTTACCATACACATTACTACACTATATACAATGTCAAAATCATCAACCAACACCTCTAAATTATGTTTCTAAAGTTACTTATTTTTTCGGACCATTTTGCGTTAACTTTTTTGCATTGGAATTCAGGATTAAGAAAAGGAAAGATTTATGCGTTTAAACAACACATTTGTGTGACTGCAACTAGGTTTTACCATATCAATATAAAAAAAGCTTTGAGAATAAGATAACACCGGATACAGGAAATTAGATCCATAACTTAATTCACATGAGCGGTCTCCCTTACAAAAATATACATGTTACGAATTGGATGAGTTGTTAGGGAACTCTTGTTACATATACTTATAATTATCCTATTCGCATATCGGAACTCGATAGCAGCAACATATCATTGCCCCAAATCCGCCAGATTTCCATTAAGAAAAGAAAAGAAAAGAAAAGAAAAGAAAAGAAAAGAAAAAAAAAAAAAAAAGAAGAAAAAAGAAGAATGTCCAACTCTAATAGCTTATTTAGATAAACAAACATGTCTTAAGCATGTAAACTACCTTAAGCAGCAGATTCCATCCCCCTTCTCTTCTATCAATAAGAAGTCAGTTTGAGAGGTTAGACGACTGACTACCTAAGGGTTTCCAGTAACTGGAGCAAAGGCAAACTGTAACAAAAGTATACAAACGGAAGCCACAGCCCACCAAGCTGGGCTTGTTGTTTTCGCAACTATTTATAAGATCAAACTTCGCATCTTCTGTATAAAAATGATTTTCTTGAGGGCATAATCCACGGTACTAGAAGTCTTCTCGTTCCATCAAGGTGAGGCCCACTTGAAGTAATTACAGACGGCACCACGTCTTGTAGCTGTCCATCTCCCGCACCCATAGAAGCACCTGCCCTGCATTGGCCCTGGCTTGCGAACCACAGACTTGATGCACCTCACACCACAGAAGCAGTAGCTGCACCTTCTCCCCAGTAGTGGGGTCCATAAAGGAAGGGGTGGGGGCGGCGCTGAAACGCAGGGACTGCCAACTCTTTCAGCTTCTGAGTTTGCTGGGCAGAGTCCACTGGGTGATAGGGTGGTAATTGCCAGGTCAGCGGATGATCTCCAGGCTGCCAGACCAGCCAATTAGTAATGGAAAACTTGAAACCCCGGCGCATGAGGAGGGCAAGGAGGCGAGCAGCAGTATTACGGGCATCATCTAGGCCACAGTGATCACGGCCCTCCCATGCCAGGCCAGGC
Source organism: Metroxylon sagu (assembly GCA_017589505.3). NCBI lineage: Eukaryota > Viridiplantae > Streptophyta > Magnoliopsida > Arecales > Arecaceae > Metroxylon > Metroxylon sagu. The sequence continues at coordinate 55,028 of JACVBY030000176.1, read as the reverse complement.
CAGCCAGCTGAACTGCCTCCCTTTAGATTGCAGCGCATACCACCAAACACCGCTTGAAATGGAACCTTCAAGTTAATCCACCTACTCACAAGTTCGAAAACAAGGAAATCATTTTGATATGAACTGTAATATAGTCTGAAAATAAGATATTATATAGACGATGAAAATAAATCCAGATGAAAAATATTACTACCTACAATTAGTTTGACAGCTGGCTGGTAGTCTGAAATCATCTAAGAAGAAGGTTATAACACAAATGTTCCCTAAGATCAAAATATTTTCTATGAAGGGTTGAAATGTCTAAGTTTCAGGTTCTGATGGCTAATGATGGTAGAAACACAACTTTTGTTCCACGGTTTAAAACACTGAGAAGGAAGAATATTGGTATAAGAGAGAACACTGCATAAAACCTCTACCCATTCTCACTAACGGATATGGTGGGTTATGTTGCAACATCGCAGTGGATCTGTCCACATAATAAATGAAATAGAGTACATTTACATGCTCAACAATTACATATACATATGTGAATCCAAAGCTCTAGAACCATACCCCATAATCCAAAGCTCTAGAACCATAGCCCATAGATATATAAATGAAATTGCTAATCCCTGCTAGATATTAAGAGTGCATGCTATACTAGCCTATTTGAAGTCTGTAGAGGCTATAGTGACGAATCTTCTGGTGGAGGTGGAATTCACTTCTTCGAGATGAATGAAAGAGAGATCTGAAGGGTTAAGGGAGTTTGCCAATCCCCCAATTCTAGACTACTCTTCGTGAAAAATACGTTGTTTTGAATTGCAAATATTTCATAGCAGGTCATACCAAGAAAAAAAAACACAGCAGCAAGACTGCCAATAGATGAGATTGGGCGGGCATGATCAAATTAAGGAGTATTAGGACAGCAAAGCTCCTACAAAAGACATCATGATTAAGAACTCAATAGATCCTGACAAAGAGGTTAAATAACAACCATAGATGATAATTTAAGGAGGCAAAATCAAAGAAATCATTACCATCACCACCACCACCACCACCAACAACAACTACAAAGCCTTAATCCCAAATTATTGGGGTCGGCTACATAAATCATTTTTCTTCATTCAGCTCTGTTCTGAGTTATATTTTTTGTATGATGCAAAAATCAAAGAAATCACCAAAACGTCATAAAAAGTCTCAAGTATAAAAAAAGCATAATTATTAGGAAGAATTAAGAATTGACATAGCACAGCCCTTGGGAACAAGCATACATAACAGAGTTATAAAGTAGTAATACAATACAGATAACAAGCCTATAATAATGTAGATAACATCTTCTAAAGGTAATCCTAATTCTGCTAGAAGGAAGAAGATTATGTCAAGTACAAAGGGAGGGATAGGAATTGTATGTGGGGCCCATGCCCTTTTTCTTCCTTCTTACCGAAAAATAAATATCATAAGGTGGTATTTATTTTCTCATGCTTTTTTTTTCACCTATTGAAAAATATTTTGGCACCAAAAGTTTAAAACTATTCCTCAATATATATATATTTTTAATTTTCCTCCTATGTCCACCTAATAACCCATTAGCCTTCTCTCGTTTAGAACCCACATGCATATGGACTCTCATCCTAAAAGCAATAAATTATTATTATTATTTTTAATTATTATTATTATTTTATAAAAGATAGAATGTAGTTAAGTTTAGATTCAATCACCTTCCCCACTCTTAGATCCACACCGTTCATAAATCCCAAAGATAAAAAAGGTGGGGTGGCTCGAGGATTCCTGTAGATCCAAGAATGAGGGAGGTGATCAAATTCTGAACTTGGCTACATTCGAATGTAGGTAGATCTACCTCATTTTATAATCCTAACAAGCAACAATGTGATTACTGAATCAATATATTATCTTCTTTTACATAATATTCATCAACCAAATAATCAAAAGAAACAAATTCTTCAAATGATCCATTTAATTCTTATGTAATCTTTATTTTACGGATATATAGTCAAATTGATATTTTTTCATATAAAATTACTTCTAAATATAGGAAAATATTTTCAGAGTTATTTTCTAATATAAATTTCCTATTAACCAAACGTGGCAAAATTTATTTTGCCCTACAAACTTTTCTAGAAAAATACCAAACGGGCACTAAATGAAAAATTCCAACCATAAGTATATAATGCTTAGAAAAAATTCAACTAATACCCTATGCTACAGTCAGGCTAAGGCTAGAAGCAACCAAGTTAATGGATTTTGCCAGCAGGCAATAATTTTTTGAAGAATAAGGTAAAGGATTAGAAGACAACCTTGTTCAATTGTAAAGGGATGAGCTATTCTATCGTTACAAGTAACCAAAGCTATAACACCTCCATCCACTTGTCATGTATATACTGCAAAGGGTCAACACCTTTTCCTGCACGTCATCCTCGGTCTAAACAAAAATAATAGCACATGCATTGTATACATGAGGGTTTGAGGAATCCTTCATTTTTGTTAATAAGATATAAAGATAAAACATTTATAACAGAAAGCTAAACCAGTTCATAAAACACAAATTACATGCTACTTAGATTATGAGATCTCACCTATATTCAGAGCAATAATTCATCTTGAAAACTTTCATCTCAATATGGTAACGTAACTATCTAAAAAGGAACAAATTATGGAGATCTATTCATGATATATGAAAGCAGTAATATGAAGTTGAGCATACACTCAGACTATATTTCAGTCCATGAGAAAATAAAGATATAAAAGTTTGGAGCAAACAAAGTAATGTTGAAAAAGAAAATTGATAAGTCACATAAGAATTTGGACTACAAAAACCAAATGTGGAAAATATGTGATTTAGTAAACTGCAAGATGATTATGGGACCACTATAATCCAGCATACGCTGAGGGCTAAAATGCCCACTCTTTCTCTCTCTCTCTCTCTCTCTCTCACACACACACACACACACACACACAATTTATTTACAGGACTAAACTAAATATCAAATAAACTATTACATTCTAATAAGAAATTGAGCTGACCAAATTTCACTTGTGACACTAGGATTTCTATTTTAGCAAAGCATAAGCAAGTTGAAGAGCGTGCATAGCATAAGACAGCTAACCTCCTGCTAGTTGCTTTCATTTGGAACTTAAAAATGGCCCCCTCGAGAAACTCTTGTAACCATCTAGAATGCTTTTTGTTTCAATAACCAATAGGATTTCATTATAAACGAACAAGGGAGAAAGGATAAAGGTAGAGAACAATGTGTGGCAGAGATAAAGGTAGAGAATAATGTGTGACAGAGAAGTAATGTTCTTCTAATCAACCCAATAGAAATCAAACCTCTATCATAACAATAGTCAAAGTGAACTGCATGATTGAAGATAATATTGAAACTAGAAATGAGTAATTACAATTACTTTAAAAAAGGAGAAAAAATCATTCCTAGTATATGTATGAGCATGAAATTTCCATTAAATGTGCAAGTTTTGTGCTGTCAAAGTATTCTAAAAACAACAAAAAAGAAAAATAAAAAACATCATGTTCTCCCAGCTGTCTGCAATACCATGAAATATTCTGATAAATTGTTCTTGCCAGGCCTATCTTTTGGCAACGTCATCTTTCAGAGTGGACAATGTGACAATGATCCATTTAACAACTATAATATTATCAATCAGTGCAGAAGTAATGCATAAAAGATCATCACTAGTCAACCACATAATAACGTGGAAGGGCATATGGCAATCACCTGTATTGGATATTTTACTCCTTATCTTGTTTAGTTATTTCAAATTAACAAAGAAGACTTAGATGGTTCGAACATTTGTAATATAAACTTAGGGATAAACTTAGGAGTATTTGATAAATGCAAAAGGAAAAAAAAAGGATAGAAGTAGACCAAAAGTTATATAGGAGAAAGTAATAAAGAAAGATTTAATATTTTTACATCTTAAAAAAAAAATGACTCTAAATTGAATAGAATAGAGAAAAAGGATTTATGTAGCCGACTCCAACTAGTTTGGGATTAAAGATTTGTTGTCATCGCTGTTGTTGTTATACCTTGTTCAGTCCTTTGAAAGCATAATAATGTCACCTTATCTAAGCATATTGAGAAGTAATTTTCATGAAATCATATATTTATTATCATTCTACTAACTCATCATTTTTTTTTTTCAGAAAAATGCAGGAGTATTATCACCAGAATCATAGCTTGTTAACTGTTTGTGTGCACTGTGCAGGTACAAATTTATAGACCCTGCACAACAAAAGTAGTTTCCTAGATATATTTGGTCATCTACAGAGGAAAAACCCATCTATCCTATATTCTGCACATAAATATGACCATGTTGCCTACCTTTTCTCTTTTCAAAAAAGAAAACCTAATGTGTGGTATGTCAAACTATGAAGGGCAGGGATCCACGTGCACCATCAAAAAATGGTTCCCAAAAATATCACATTAAGTAGAAACATGTATGACAAAATGGTGAAAAAGTTCTTTTGAGAGAGAAACAGTTAAAAGTGGATATAATTTTTATGAAAAGATTATTTCTCCTCTGCTGAAAAGAACTAACACGCGACTGTAAGTCAAAGGTAGACCTATGAAGAGTATGGCCACTGAAATATCTCAATCAAAGGAAACAAACAAAACTAATGGGAACCAATCCAAGTAATCCAGTCTGAACAAGTAATTTTTGTCAAAGAGAAAATTCATCAAAGGATAAAAGAGGAATCTTGAAACAACACCATAAACGAAATGCTGGATAGGAAAGTTCAAGGGATTAGAAGTTATGAGGGTCATCAAACAGCATACAAGCAAAGAGGTGCAACTTTTGCTATGGCCTCTCTTCAAGACTCAAGCACTGCAGGAATTGGATTTGCTCTTTCTGCTCGATATCATCTTCCCTATTGTCTGAAATTTATTAATATGACTATTTCTGGTTGAGAGAGAATCATCTTTTCTGCTCCAAGTCTCAGTCATCTTCTTTAGTCAACTTACAGGCTTTCGCATCTTCACTCTTGACTCACAGCACCTTGATTAAGGCTGTTTTTTTTTTATTTTTTTATTTTGATGAAGTGCAATTATCATTTTGTACTAGTAACCTATCATACATTTGTCACTCCAAAAATGGTACCCTTTCGTTTTGCAACATCCTGTTATCTTGGTGTTGTCCTTTGTGTCACCTCTAGGTCGGCTCTCTGCCTACTTGGTATTTTCTTTGCTTGCTTCTTTAACCATTCCTCCATGGCATCACTGGTATTTTCCTACTTGGTAACATACATATGCCAGACTTGCCCCACTTACCAAACAAATATATCAGCACTGAAATGTCACGACAAGTGCTGTAGTCATTCATGCACCAGTTAGTCAAACTTCTTGCATCAAAAAATCTTGTAAATGCCTTGATAACTTTACAGCTTCAAGACCAACTATTTAAACTCTGCTATTAGTCTCTTAACTCCTAGCCACAATTCAACATATAAAGGTCCCAGCCAAAAACCTCAACAACTTTGCTCTGCTTAACATAGATGGATGTCTTCTCTATCCTTGTTATTGATGCTTGCAAATTTCTGAATCCATTGCTATGATTTCTTTATTACCATCAACTTCACCAGAAAACAAATGCAGCTAATTATGAAATTCATCAGCTGGTTCACCTCAAAATGGATGCAATTCATTAGCATGCATATCTCAACTGCTAAAGCCACCAATTAAGAGGTCCACTCAATTATTAGCAAATAGCAACACCTTGTAATGCTTAAGTTAGTTTTTGGCACAAAATCTAACTTCTATAAACAACTAAATGCTCCTTCAATCTGCTCTCAGGAGCATATCAGCTTGCTTCTGAACTGCTAAAGCCACCAATTAAGAGGTCCACTCAATTATTAGCAAATAGCAACACACCTTGTCATGCTTAAGTTAGTTTTTGGCACAAAATCTAACTTCTATAAACAACTAAATGCTCCTTCAATCTGCTCTCAGGAGCATATCAGCTTGCTCGTAAACCTAACTCTTCACCATTCTCACACCATACTGTCTTGCCCTGACAAAAATTCTATTTCTTATGTCCGTAATCCATCATTTATCTTTGTGCACACTTGAGTCTCATACCGTATTTTGGAGTTCCGACAATTTAGTGCTTGGGTGAAAAATCAGCGATGGGTCATCATTTTTCATTAGTATCATCTCATCTTTTCAAATCAACAAAATGGTCACCTTATAACAACGCACATCCCTAGTGTTGCTTCCTTTCTTTGGTTGTCTCTCTACATGTTTTTAAGGACACATCATAGGTCTTGGAGCATTTCAGCCAGATAATGAACTTTCTGTATACACTATGAAATTCTTCATAGATATGCACCAAGTACTGATCAGATAGGACCAAAATGATATTATTTTGGATAAGCAAAATTACTGAAACTCAAATCAGTGAGCAAGAAACCGGCAACCATCTTTCACAAAGAGTGGTATTAATAGAAAAAGTAAATCCTGTAAGCAGAAAATTCTGCTCCAAATTATGAAAGTAATGTAACCATAAAAAAACACAAGAAATCTGTTGCTAGAAAAGAAAATAAGCAGATATCAAACATGACAGGTAATCGAAAAGCCACAGCAGTTCAACAAGATATACTTGCATCAATAACTAACATTAAACTGGAATGTATGCAAAGCTGTACATTAATATTCATATAATAAAAAAATTGACAAATAAAGTTCATGGCTACCTGGATTTGTTGAATTCCAGTGAGCTCCTTGCAGAAATCACTCAGATGTTGATGATAGGAAGGCCGCACATATGTCTGGAAAGAAGCTTCCAATTGCCCAGTCACACTATTAACTAAAACAGATGGGAATTCAATGATCTCTTGTGGATGTGGATTCTTTTCCTTGTCGCAAGTTGCTTCAAAATCAATAACCACAAAATATTGAAATTCTTGAAACTGAAATTCATGTGGGTAACCATGAGCAAACATCTTGAATGGCGGATGGTGAAACCTATTTTCAACAGGAAAACAATATTCCCTGTTCACTGGGTAGAACTGGGTCTCTACTATATTCACTGGGCAGTGCCAGAACTTCTGAACATCAGGACGAAAGCTTGGCCATGTGTAAGATTCCTGTTGGTAGAAGGGTCTATTGTAGGCTTGGATTGCAGGCACAGATGACTCCTTGTTTGATGCATTGGAAGATTCAATACTACCACCAGGATTGACATTCATTTCATTCTTGTGCTCAGGAAACCCTTCGAAGGCATTACCACTTTCATGTGAGTTAGAATAACATGCCTTGGTCCTGAAGCATCCAGAGGATGCCTCAAGGTCTCCTTGCATTTTTTCTGCAATCAAACAGAAAATGTAAGCAAAAAGAAATGAAGATTCTTGGGCAAAACAAATGAAGGCTTTTGATTGAAAATATGAACTTCAACCAAGAGATAAATAGAAAAGCAGCAAATATGTTCAATCCGAATGAATATTTGAAGGAATCTTTTCAGTAAAACAAGGTTAGGAGGTTAAAGTCATAACTACAGTCATACTTGTAGAGACAGTTCTGCATATGCCTGTCTAGAATTTATCTGTTGTATAAAGATTAGTAGCCAGAATCATCTACTTAGAATAATGCACCCACTTTGAAATCTTCCTAGAATCCTTACTTCTTGTGCTTCTAAGATATCCACTTCCCTGCATCTGTGCCAGAACCTGTATCCACTCTTGATTCTGGAAAATAAGGTCTAAAGATGACCAAATATGTATGTGATTCCAGAGACCTTGACCATAAAATTTATGCATATCTATGCAGTTAGGCATGTACCCACCTCTAGTCATATCCAGATTTTCTTAATACCATATCTTGGACTGCCACATCCATGTTGCCATTACACCACGTGCATATAAAATACATCATAGAGAAGGTATCTCTCAAAAAATGGGTCATCAGAGAAATACCAAGAAATATAGTCATTATTTGGTTGCTAAGTATACAGAAACTATGCTTGAATTATATGGTTACCCTATTGAGGACAACTTTAAACAAGTAGGATTTGGACTGGGTATGGTAAGATCCAAACCTTTATCTTTTGGTGGTGGCTTGCCTGGGGCTCAGCACTTAAAAGGACAAGGTTTAAACCTTAACTAGGGTAGTCTCCATTTAGAGGACAAAGGGACTGAGTTAAGTCTCAACATACCATTGAATGATACAACGTAACTTATCCAAGGTTGAATTAACCCGTTCCTGTTGGTGATGTAGCATAGCTTCCAACTTTCCCAAACAATCAACAAATCCACAAATTCTCCCATGCACTGAACTATAAACATATTGCTTTATTTTAGGGTGTTAAGGATCTTGTCCAAAAATCATAAATATTATCACTGAGACAAGCTCCAGTGCATCTATGCATTAATTAAAATTTTGTGAAGCCCATCAGCAACAATCTACTGGCAAGTACTATGTAACACCTTCCACTCCAACCCACTAGAGTATCATATGAAATTGATTGAGATGAAGTATAGAATGACCATGCTCACCGACAACACCACCTCCTGCAATACCTTGGAGTGGAAATCAAGAGGCATGTGCAAAACAAGTGCTTAATCTGCTAAACTCATGCCTATGCTATCCTAGGCTGTGTCTAGGTTGTTGTTGGCCAAAGTGAAACTTATTGTCAGTCCAAACCTTTAATGATGCTCAGAAGTACTAAACTCCATATCTTAGAAATGTGATTGGCCATAAAACATGATTCGTTCCAAGTAGGATGCATTACTGGATTTAAGTAACTTTTTAATATATCTTAAAAATTTGCTATCCTCCAAATATCTTCATCCCCGACATCTTCAATATTCAATTTATGCACTATATAACAAGCATTATTAGATGGGAACTATCAAATTCTTAAAGCTTTGTTCTTTTAATATTTTCATTTCATTTTTTTATGATTTTGAATAACTTCAATCTAGTTAAAGAGGAAAAACAAAGAAAATATTATTACAAAGCATTCTTTTCCTTACATCAAAAATCGACTCAAGACAAACAAGACATTCTTCTCCTACAAGAAAGATACAAATGAAATTCAGTTCATCAGCTCCCCTCAAAAAGTAATAAATTCAATCCGCCAACAAAGTAAATGGGATTACACGATTTTATCCTCAAAAGAGGAAACAAACTAGCCTTGTGATCCTCCTAAACTAAGGCACGGAGAAAATTGATCATAATCCAACAAAGAAACACAGAAGATAGTAAGGAAATAAACAATCCTCCTAAACCTTAAAATGGACAAAATAAAATAAAAATAAAAAATAGTAAATCGATGGTACAAAGTAGTACCATATCATACTAATTTGGCATCAGATCAGTATGTTACCTTATACTAAGATTTGGCACCAGATCAGTATATTACCTTATACTAAGATTGCAAACCTTACTATTTGGATTTCCTTAGTTTTGGCTGAATCAAGCTCAAACCTCCCATATCTCACCAAATCAAGTTTAAGTGGTCCTTAACTGATTTGTGACACTTGGTAATCATCAACAAGCCTTTGAAACCCTTCTTTTTATGTTTCTTCCACCATCTGAAGATGGAACAACTAAGGAAAGGGAGTTAAGATATGAGAATGAAGAGAAATCATGCAATTTGAGCTCAAATAGCCTCCCTCCCTCTTTTTTTAATCAAAAGTTTGAGGATAAATGGTGGGGAAATTGAAGATGTAGGTATCATGTTATAGGTAAATTGATGGCTTATTTGGAAAGTCCTTCCTAATCTCATTGGATCTGATAAGATAGGCCAAAGAGAAGAATAAAAGGAAGAGAGTGGAAGAGGGGAAGAAAAGCTAAGGGGGGTGTTAGGACCAAACCCACATGATGAAAACAGACCTCCCAAGGTCTTTCTTTTTAATTGAACTACCCCCCACCCCCGCCCCCCCCCCCCACCCCAAAAAAAAAACAAAAAAATGGTGGCTCCTGGTGCTCTCCCTCTCCCTTCTTGCACTCCCTAAGTTCTCTCTACATTAACCTTCTCCATCTACATCTATCCTACTAGAACCAGTGGGATTTTGCCATGCATGCCTTTAATGGTGTACAAATTCTAGATTCACGCCCTGGTGCATGAATCAAAGGTTAAAATACCAGAAATTGAGGCTTTCAGATTGATTTTCAGATCTTATGTCAAATAAATGGTACTAATAGACTCTTCATCTTGAAGCTTAACAATGTTTTATATACTTCATTAATTCACTAAGTTCCAATAACCTAATTACACTTCAGTTCTTAATGCAAACATATAGATTTTCAATGTATTTTAACTTGCAAGTTATGTGAAGTTATAAACTAGTGATAGAAAATCTTCAACGCACATCACATAGGACGATTGGGGAATATAAATTGATATATACCATATTTCTAGAAAATATACCATTAAAATAATAAAAATATAAGAAAAAAGGGAAAAAAAAATGCCAAAATAGATTATTATTAGGGATGTACCAACCTATCAAAGTGCTCTAATGGTAAAGTTGTACCAACTAACAATCAATACACTACCACACCTTTATTTAAATTCTTGAAGCTGACATAGAACACAAGATGATATATGACCAGCAAATGGTTTTGCAAAAAATGTCATTCTAGAATTTGATTTGAGAGCACAATTTCTTGAACTTTTACAATAACAATAGAAAATCCTACCATAATCTCATCCAGGAACTCTTCAAGCACTTACAAACAATGGTATCACCTATTTTCATTTAGAAACCACAATCTAAGGACAAACTTTAAATTTGGTCTCTTATGTAACATACAAATAACTTTCTTGTCCCTGCTATCCATGCATGCTTGCCCTATCACTTGCCAAACCTTTGAATAGCAAGTGGAGGAATGAGCTAAATGGATATGCAAAGGAAATAAACCATCCCTTGCCTTAAAAGTGAAGGTTTTGCCAAACTATGGTTATCACCATAGACGCCTAGGCACCTAGGTGCTCAGAGAACCCAATCACTTTTGCTCCTAGCACTTTCCAAGCTCTACGGCGAGAGAGTCATTTACATGCTTAAGTTGGCACCTAGGCAACTACCTCGCTGCCTACATGTCACTTTTGTTTCAAGCAAGCAACTTATTGATTTATGAATACATTAACTTATCTAACTACTTCTCTTAAAGTAAAAGATATTTATCTCCAGAGAAAATGAAGTTGAGTCCATTTATTACTCATTTCCTTAGATACTAATTAATGCTCATACATGTTAGAAGACCTTGGTCAAAAAAGAAAATTTAAGTAAAACTAAAGTAATTGAATTAATCATTTCACCATTGCATATTGTAAGCAGTGGATAACCTGTTATTTATTAATACAACATTCTTTGATGTACTTTTCTATAAACTACATATGACTCCATATAGATGAAAGCATATGATTTTATGAAATTTTAGGTGGTCCCCTTTTTTTTTTTTTTTTAAAGTTTTAGAAGCCATTCCACTTAGGTACTTAAAGGGGTCAATACCTAGGAGTGCTAGGCAATTTTAAGTCCTTGCAAATCTACCCATACATGGTAAGTTTCCTCAAAAAAAAAAAGAAAAAAAGAACATGTTTTTAAGGTAGTGAAACAGTCCAATGTATGAACTTGGATAACTCTCAAACTTTTCGTTGAAGAGATCCACATAAGCAATATCTGATTGGGACAAGCTGCCCATAAAAGATGCCCTAGCAGATCTGATGTTATAATCAAATAATAAGACGAATATAGTAAAATGAAAGGTACAGTCCTACCTTTACTATAAATGAATGTATAATTAGCAAACAAGATGTTGGAATCATCTAACAACATCAACAAGATGCATACCTTTATTTTGCTATTTTCATATTATAAAGGGAAAAGAAATGACAAAAATTTCTAAAAATATTTGACACCACGACAGCCTCAATTATGGAATCATTCTATTTTATTCATCAATTCTTTGATTTCTGGAGCACACCCAACACCTCAAAATTTTCAGAAAAAAAAATCCCATCTGAAGTCACCATAGACCTTCATTCAGCCTAACTTTAGACACATACATAAAAAATGCTATCCTTCTTATTATACACTAAGAAAGCTATTTTATGTGTTCCTGCTTCTTAGATAGTTTTTTTTTTTCCTTTCATCATGTAATCTGATCTAGCAATTAGGTCAAGTAGAAAAACCAAAAACTGATTCATGACCAACTTTGTTAAGCAATAAAGGAACCTTATGTGGAAGAAGTCTAGACAAAGAATTAACGAGCAATCAATAATAACACATGCAAGAAATCACACTAAAGCCTAAAAGTTCTAAAGAACTTCCTTTCTTTTGTTCTGTTAATTTCACAAAAAAAAACTAAAATCTTTTTTGAACATTTGAATAACAAACATTCAATTTCATAAGCCGGCTATTATCTCCGATAGCAGTAGACCCAAATCTCTAGAACCTAATCTGGATGCTATGACTAATTTTCCAAAACTTCATTAACAGCCAATATACTTGATATAGCAGTATACTGTTATACCAATTTGAAGAGAATGGCTTGAAATAAATATCTAACCATCCCGGCTAATATCTCCCAATAAGAGTAGACCCAAAGCCCACTTAAATAACTTATAAGACTACATTGCACAGTTCATTTACGTTCGGTTAGATTTAAGCCCACTTCACCTGGTCTGCCGGGTGCCGGCTTGTAGCTAAACGGCCCGACGTTACATACAAGGCCTCTTAAGCGGTGAGATTACGGGAGGTGCCAGTAACTAACATCGAGGACCGGGGACGGCCCAGTTGCCACATGGCTCCGTGGTATTAGGCGGCAGCGCACGTTTTCGGCGCCGTATTAACGGCTACGTCCGTTTTTACCATGGACCCAAAGTTAATTTTTTTTAAAAAAAAGTTTAGATAACAAAAGTCAGAAAAACTAATAAAATTAAAAATATACAAAATTTTTTAAATAATTATTAATTAATTAATTTAAAAATAAGTACAGAGTTGCAAAAATAATGAATAATAAAAAAAAGCCTTAGCACCACTTTGTATCATTACTTTGTAACGCAGCGTGAATATTTTAAATTAGCCATAAATAATAATTCATAAATAAAATTTTAAATTTATATATAATTTAATAACAACTGAATAACTCCGGATCACTTTGCTTTTAGAAAGAAATATATATATATATATATTTATTTGCAAAATTTATGATCAAGCTTTGACCGGGTTTCCGTGACGGAAAGGAACGGCGGAAGTGCCCGCCGGGACGTGGCACCGGCGAGGGATTATATTCTAATCAGTTCAATTAAGTGGAATAATTAATTAACGGGGAACAAAGTTAAGAAAGCGATGGTGTTACGGGCGTGATCTGGGTGGGGGTTAATTTAAGAATACTACTATTTCAATTGGTGCGATAAAGCAAAGACAGGAGTTGCATCAAGAACCGTGAGATTTCGTTCAGACGGCTCTGATGATGCAACCGTTAAAGAACAAGAACCGAGGTTTTCGTGACAAGGATGTGAATGCCTTCGTCGGCTTAGCTAATTTATAAAAACGCGGCGATTGAGTGCTCCGAATCTTCATCAGGGTCGTCCATTCATGATCCGACGGTATTGATAGGTGGAACTTTGATGATGAGGGGACCACGTGAAAGCGGATGCGGTGGGGTCCACAGGGGGACGCGCATTGCCATATTTTCCGTGCCGTTGGAGTCTCAGGCGGGTAACACCACAGGATGGGAAGGGATGATCAGAGCCGTCCGCACGGTCCTTCCCTCAGGAGAAATAAAGTGTGATCGGGCGGTGGTCTCTCGCCAACCTACACTGGTAGCCATCCGTCATCTTTCCAGCGCCCAGATCTTCGTGGAGGCAGCTTTAAAGCCTTTGACCATGTAGGAGTGACCAAGTGCCCATGGCACACCTATTTGGTTCTCTATCTATCTATCTATCTATCTATCTATCTAGTTATAGGTCACATGATGAGAATTTGGGTTATCCTAAAGTTTATCAAAGTATTATCATCCATCTTTAATTTTATATGGCACATAGTCATAAATTATTGAAATTATTATGCAGTTATTCAGGTGAAAACACATAGAAAAATGATAAAAATAATAAAAATAGCAAACGCAAAGCCATTGATAATATAATATATATTGTTATTTTGCAATGAAAAAAGGTTTCTTGAATTAACTCAATGATTTTATTTCTAGGTAATGTGTGGACTGATTTGATCAATTAGTCTTAGAGTAGCATATAGCATATTCAGATATCCATATGAATGAACAAAATAACTTCAATTAGAAGACTTCTCTTGATGATGATCATCCTATCTAAGGATAAAAAAGATGATCGGATATAAACTTGATTACATTCAAATGTAGCTAAATTTATCTCTCTCTTTATATATATATATATATATATATATATGATAAGATCAATTTTATAAAAAAATTGGCCAACTACTTCCTACGAGGATACAGTCTCATCTAGTATCATGATTTAATAAGAATCATACTATACAAGAGTCCGATTTAAGTAAAACTCTTCAAAATGTATATAAGATAAGCTCTAATCATTCCAAGTAAAACCTAACTTTGTCTTCTCCTTCCTCTCTTTTTAATTAAGTTCCAAGTCTCTCGTCCTAGACGTTTATGAGCTCTCCTTCACCGTTAGCTGACTTGAGCCCTTCGAAAACTTTGAATCCCTAATTCTCCTTCATGGTCTTTTGATGGTTAGGAAGGTACTCTACCATGAAAGAAGAAATCTTAGCAAAAGGCATGAAGATAAGAGAAAAGTGTTAAAATAATCATAGAGTTCAAAAAAAAAAAAGTGTGATAAGAAAAATCTTGTTTACTTTGAGTATAAAGAATATTGTGTGTGCGTATGTATGTATGTATATTGTAGTAAAGATGCACTAGAAGTTTCTTGAAAAAGCTCACATCACTAGCATCAACTTCTATGATGTGAATTAACTCATCATGGAGATGATCACTTCAAAGCAAACCCTAGGAAGTCCAATACTAGTTGGTTTCTCTGAAGACATATTTGATGATAAAAGCATTATAAAAGGAAAGCATCATCATTTTAATGGATCGGAGCAGAGGATGAAGACATTGGGATTTATTTTTGATCCATCCAACAATAGTAATAAAGTTATCTTTAATGGCAAAATTAGCAGCAGATATCAAAACCAACTTTTTGACACCATGCCATACAGCAATGAGCCAGTACAAGAGATCGAATCAGTGTATAGAGGGATAGATCTAGCTATAATGAAATGCCCACGCTCATCCCGTATAACAAGGCCAACACCTATTGAATGAATCCATACTAACCCATCAAAATTCAATTTGATCCATCTAGAGGATGGGGGACACCAGGAAATATTTAAAGAATACCAAAAAATGTTTAAAGCATACAGGTCTTCAACCAGAGCAGAAGAAGGATATCCTTAGATACCTGGACATCTAGCTGAGTGCAGAGAATTTGCATTAAAGAATTCCTGCATTAAAGAGTCAGCTTGCAGTAAAATAAATCGTAAGCTTTTCTGATTAATGCTAAATATCACTTCATTCCTCAGAGTCCAAATACACCACATAACATGGGCCCTGATAGACTTCATGATCCTTTCGTCCATGGATATACAGAATGACTGCAAAGAAACCCAAACACTGCCTTTAATGAAACCATATGAGGTCTGAAGTGAGTCCCCAAACTGTTCCATACCACTAATTGATGGTTAAAAATGGTTCCTCTTTCACTTTAGAAGTTAAAAGAACAAAAAATGTTACATTAAAGACAATTTAGCTAAGCTATCTGCATCAGGTACTGCTCCCAATTGCACCAAAGACTACACAACAGAATAGCATAGGAGTGATTGCTTGATGGGATTAGGTAGCTAGGCCAAACCTGGCCACTAGTCGTACTAAATGTTATTTTTAATTGGCAATTTTGTACAAATTTTTACATCTAGATCATAACAGTTGATCTATCACATCATCATTGTGATGCAGTCCGAGCAGCAAAACCGGCAGTTGCAATGCTATCAAACCCTTTTAGATGTGCAAGGTTTTGCAGCCACATATTTTCAGCACGCTATCTGATCGTCAAATGACAAACAACTTCGCTGCCATTCTCGAAATAAAAGTCAAATAGCATGCAGTGAAACTAAATCTTTGCTGCCATTCTCGTTGCCGCTATTCATCTTTGTTTACATTCTCTCAAGAAAATTCAGGTGTTGGAAAACTATATTCCTTTTAGAAAGGTTTTATTAGAGTACTTCTTTATTTAAAAAAAAAAATATAATCAAATTAGGATCATTATAAAGATTTTTTTTTGATCATTTAACTTTTATAACTAACTAAATTGATCACTAGTAAAAGCGTAGATTCTTCGCTCTAAAGACTTTCTATTAGAATCATTGTCTTCTTCATTTCCTCACTGTATTACAACTTAAACATAATAACATTCTCTTCAAGAGCACAAAGCACCGCAAGAGTACCGGTAGTCAATCATAGCAGTGGCCTTCATGGTTGTCGTCTCCTTCGCCTCATCTGATTCAGTGACTACAGGTGGACCCCCAATTAGTGAGGAGGCATTTCCTGATGCAGTACATACAACACTCGGACTTGCTAAAGATCACCGCTAGGTTCTCTCTTATTAGCCGTTCAATCCTCTGCTTTGGTAGCTCCACTCGTCGATTGACAGTATTATCCCTCCTCTTCATCCCTACCATTGCGATGTCGCAACCAGTGATATATGATCTGAGAAAGGAGGCAATCCTAACATGGAGGATCATGAGAGATGGACTAGGGATGTACGTGACTATGAGCTTTGCTATCAAGGTGGCAGCGATAATGGTGTCGAACCTCAACATGTTGAAAATGAGGCTAATGAAGATGAAGGTAGAGAAGGAAGCTGCAATAATTTGAAATCGAGTATCAATGATGTATCTGTATATGTTTAACTAAGATTGAATTGTTGATATTTTTAATATTTAAAACATACAAAAGGGGGCATTTTAGCAACTTTCGGATGCTCTTAATCCTTGATACTGTAGGATTTTTGATAATTTGAGTAATTGATTGTATTCCATCAACTTGGCCTTCAGCTGTGTCATATTACCATCATGTTGGAGAGCCTTGATTTGCTTCAACACTTATATTTCCCATGCAAGTTTTATTCCACCCTATCAAGTTTGGGAAATTCTAAGGTGTTTTCGACTGTGTAGATGGTGCATTGTATAAGGATATATGAGCATTGTATAAGAATATAAGGATGTTGTATCATCAAGCTAAATGGTTGGGATTGAAACTTTATATTTAAAAAAAAGGATAAAAAATTATGATAGCGGAACCCCATCAAGTTTAAAACTTGGTATTCTTCAATTGTTTAGATAGGCAAATCATTACTGATCCATGAAGCAAGATTTCCTTAGCATAATGTATTGCCTTTCATGATTCATTTAAATCCATTCAAAAATTTTCAAATTTAAATAGAACAGGTCCGCTCTTGAATTCCAAACTCTCAAGATATGTTTGATTTGTGGGTATAAAAATAGAGGAATGGGAATAAAACCCTCCATTCACGTTTCATATGTTTGATTCACAAAGTCTTCATTCCCATTGCATTCCATTTGGAATAACAAATCGACATTTTGAGAAATTGACATTTTACCTAGTTCTCTGAAAGTCATTCTTATTTTCATAAGGATTTTGATTCTTTGAAGTTCATCCTTAGCGAAGGCATGCAAGATGTCATAATTCTTCTTCCTCTCTTTCATTTCTCTCTCTACCATGAACATTAAACCAATACCACCACTACTGCTACTAATGGCGCCACCAATAGAGGTAGGCATGGGCTAGCCCAAGTTTAGCTTGAAAATTTCATGTTCCACACCAAATATTTTAGCCTATAAGGCCAAGTCGAGCCTGATTTTCAAACTTTTCAAATTTTAAACCCCTAGGCATAGGAAAATTCGACCCAACCACTCTAGTTTGACCAAAGAATATATATATATATATATATAGATATATATTTTATATATTTATATACTTGATGGAAAATATATTTTTAATGGGATAAAAAGTATGCATTCTAAC
Organism: Metroxylon sagu; assembly: GCA_017589505.3. Taxonomy (NCBI): domain Eukaryota; kingdom Viridiplantae; phylum Streptophyta; class Magnoliopsida; order Arecales; family Arecaceae; genus Metroxylon; species Metroxylon sagu. Next base: position 36,969 of record JACVBY030000176.1, on the reverse strand, counting down.
CATCCCAACCATCGAATGCTTTTATCATATAATACATATACATGCATTTTATGTGAGTGCAGGTTGGTCAAGCCAAGCTTGAGCCCTAAGAAATTTCCACCAGGCTAGGCCTCAATGGACTATGCTCAGCCTGAGTTCGGTCCGACCTGGCTCGCTCATGCCCCACCCCCCCACCCCCCCCACCCAAAACTACTACTTGAGAAGGTAGTGGATGTGGCACCCAAGAAGACACCGCTGTCAGACAATCGAAAGACGAAGGATCTTGCATTGGTACTTTTGGTTGAAATCTTTAGCAGAATAGAAAATTCTATTCTTTTCCTCTACCATTATAGTCATTGTTGAGGCCTTCAAGGATATCACCAACTCCTACTTTCTCTTTGATCGTACCCTTAAGCATGACTTTGATCTCTCCCTTCACTTCGCAAAAAAGGCCATGCCATAATTGAGGGATTGGTTGAGATGCTGATTTTCATTTTTCTTATCGTACGATCAAACATAAACAATGAGAATCGAAATGTCATTCCGATTTTTACACAAGCTAAACATGGGTATGAAAATCAGAATAGTATAGAATAGAATCTAATTTTCATTTTATCCCATACTTATAAATCGAACATGCTATATTTGCAAGACACTAAGATATACTAATATAAAATAACTTGTTCTATTTCTCTAGGGTTATCTAATTCTAAAATCCGAAGGGCGTGGAAATAGGGACAACCTCCGAGTGGGGCTCGGGTCCAACCAAAGCTTGAGCTGGCTCACGCTACTCCTAGAGCCATAAATACTCGTCATTTAAGAACCACACGAGATAGGTGGAGGAGAACCCTTGGCATCAAAGAGAGAGAATGCGCCTACTCCAAAAGACCGACATTCGCGTTAGTTGGGTGTCTGAAGTAGTGGACTTACATCCCCAGATGTTCGATGGTGTGAAAGGAGGGTGGAAGGGCAGGGGATACGTTCTAATGGTTGTAATTTTTTGTTAGCTTGTTAGTATATTTGTCTATGACCGTGCATAAGGGTGACCCCATATATGAGTAAATGGTGTCATTGTAACAGTCTCTGCCCAAGTAGGACTTTGTCATGGAGATAGGTACAGTAGGAGGATGAGAAAATCTTCCACGTAGATCAACAAATATATTAACATTTTGACTATATAGCTAGTAAGTCAGTTTTCATGTTATGACCTATTTTCAAGATGAGTCCAAATGGTATATGTATCCATGTGCTAATTTTTAATTAATAAATGATGGTACAATTAATCTTCTCTCTTTTTTTTTTTTTGAAGTAAGAAAGATAGAAGGCTTTTGCTGCTATATTTTTGACTGTATGTAAATAGTGCCATAAATAAAATGAAATCTAAGGACATAGGAGGTGGTTTAAGAGACTGAAGGCATTGAATTGAAGCGTTGAATGGATAAGATTGAAGCTCAGTTACTGAGAAAACTATAAAAAAAAGTATCTTATTTAAGCTCAGAATAAAATTGTTCATGAAAGAGAAGTGTCATCAATTTTGCATCATATTTGAATTCTAATTTGGATGGAACTCAAATGCAGTGCATTATGTGTGTGCCATGCAGTTCCATTCCTATCCTCTCCTTCCACCTCTCTTTCTACCATCATTTGCTGCTTATATGGAGACTGAGATGGCTGGAGAAAGATAGACGGAACTGCACAACACGCACACAACGCATCACACATAAATTTTGTTCTTCTAATTTTTTTAACTACAGAATATTTTATATTAAAAATATGTTTTGGAGCCCAGTTTCAAGGATGTAGGTTGGATCTTTTATGTGATATGATGTGTGCCAATAATATGATTCTAATTAAGCCTCTAATTTTCTTTTAGGACCTAGTCACTGGTATGGATAAACAGAAGAGCCAAGAATGGTAACCATGTTTGCTAGAAATTAGTGCACTGGTTCCCTTCTCCAAACGTGTAGGAATATTCCAACAGATGGAGTAAAGTTGCCATTATTCTGATGACAATGAGATGAGGGTGGCATGTAGGCAAATTGTTATGAGCAGCATTAATCCAAAATAGGACCATTGTGGAGTCTCCTAGCAGTGAAAACTGAGTGCCTTTGACAGCAGAAAATGCTGCTCAAAGCCTCTCTACCAAGGGCACAAATCTGGCACAAATCTGGCACAAATCTAGTTCATTTAGGAATGGCTCCAGCAAGAAGGACATGATGCTCCCCACTCCAAGCCACGAACCTATTAAATGCATTGCAGGCAAGATGGGCCCCAAAAATATGTGGAATTTATCAAGGCACAGATAATGCACTAGGATGGAATCTATGACTCAACTAACCTGTGCCAAGAGGCCAATATGATTCACAATTAACATTTAAAAATTTTTACTGGACCAAGTTATAGATATAGGTTGCATTTCAATTATTGTCTGTATCACACAAAAAAAAGGAGCTTTTTGTTCCTTCAATATTGTTGATATAATTGAATTTTGTAATTTTGATGGTCAATTTACAATATTGAAATGAAAAATAATATAAGTTTTCAATAGTTGCTTTGTCTCTTAGCTATGGATTTGCAAAACAAGATAATAGGGTTAATTAAATAAATAATTGAATTAGAGGGGATTTGAACTTATGATATCCAATAGCTGCACCATCTGAGTCAACACTTGAGCTTAAAAACTTAAACTTCCACGAATTTGGACAATAATATATAAATTTTTTGAGAGAAAAAAAAAAGGGTTACCATGTGTAATTTGTGTGATGAGATAAGAAATGAATATAAGACAAAGGTCAATTATACATAATAGGCCTGTTAATTTCTAACTTCATTATGGGTAATCAGTGCTTTAATAGTTGATTTCACAGTTCAACATGAAGAGGTAAATTTTTGCTTGTATTCTATGCCGTGTATGTTATATAATTTGTTAGTCTGATTTAATAGCTGTAAAACTTGGGACCTGCTAGCATAAATAAGACTAGAAAACCTTTTGACCTAATCATGTTCAATAGGTGTAAGACCAAATAATTTGTAATTTTTCTTTGTTTTTTATGATTTAACTTCATGCTGATAATTTTGTGTAAACATGAAAAATGTAATAACTAATAAGCTTAGTGCTTTCAATTATTTTGAAATGAAAATATTGGAGTTTAAACATGAGTGATATATTCAAGAATTCTATGGGAAATACAAATTCAATTTATTTTTTTGTAAGGAATAAACCTAAAGAAAATTGCATCTTTTTTTAAGAAAAATATATCATTGAATAATTCACTAGGATTTTTCTATGAACTTAAATGATAGTACAAGTTGATATACAATGTAGTAGTTTGTACTTTACCTTTGAATAATTGAGGTCGGTATTTATACTCTATTTGCTTCTTTTTCTTTTTTCCATGCATGATCTTTCTTTTGGGAGCACCCACCTTAAAAATGCAATTGCCTTGTTATAAACAGTGGAAAACTTATATTTGAGAAAGCAATAGCTATCAACAAGCAATTGATGCATTACATTTGCCTAGTGCAGTTTGGTTTGGCAAATGGGTGAGCTGTTCAAGAGCTGGCTCAAGTTTGGCTAGAAAATTTAGCTTGAGTTCAGCTTGGTTAAAAAATGAGCTGAGCTAGACTAAGGCTTGGATTGCTTTGTGCTTGTTTCCATCTTAAATGCAAGTTAAAAATCCTGAAGTCGTCCCAGTAAAAATTGTAATTGGGAATACCATGTTAATGTGCTATTCAATGGCAGTGAGGTTTTCACAGATCTGTTGATTGATCACAAAACCTTTAGATGCTTTTAAACTTACAGTTAGAAAAATAAGTTTTATTTTTCACATTTTTTGTTTGACTTGTTTTGGATGGTTTGATTCCATCATTACTTGCTTAGTACTATTACTAGATTGCAATAGGACTAAACCTTAAATCGTAATACAATGATGTTCTTTTTAAAAAATATAATATTAGAATCAAAGCTTTCATTAGAGAAGAAGAATGCAATTATAATTTATGACTAATAGGAGACTGAAAATAGATCCAAGAATGATATTAGTTATTATGGTCCTAAAGAACAGTAAGTCTTTTAGATGAATTTAATTCACAACATAACTTTTTTTTCAGAAAAAAGTAAGCTATAAAGTGTCATTAAATGCATTAAGGCCTATGACTATATGATAAAGTATAAATTAATCATAGTTATTTTTTTATAAATTAATCATATGGGTTATGATAATATAATTTTTATTAGATAATAATTTTTAATCAACATCATTTCGTTTCTTATATGTATGGTTCTTTAGTTTAGATGTTGATAATAATAATAGTCATCAAAATATTCTTGTGTTTAGAAAAATAAATTATTATTATTTATTGAAAAACATAGTTAAGCAATTATGATTGCATTGAAAGATATTTGTTTATAAATTATTTGTAATAAATTTTCTACTTTATTATAAATTATTAATATATAATTAAAAATTTGATTTTAATTTGGTATTATTGCTATTTGTAATTATTTATTATCTTTCATTTGGTTTGTATCACCTTATAAATTTAAATAAAATTATCTTAATTATAAATTTTTTTTAAGTTGATAAAATAATGATTTCTTTTATTCTGAATGAGGTAGATAGTCCATGTTAAGATAAAGAACCTTGAAAGCCATTGTAATTGTAACAAAAATGTAAAGATTTATTGAATGATAAAGTAATGTTGATAAGGTAATGTCGGCAATGCAATAAGGTTCTAAATATGGTGTAAATATTTGTTTACAATAAGCAAAAGTGTCGGGACCTCTTCCCGATATATGCCAACTTATAGAAATTTGGCTAGAGTTCTACTAGTCTTATGGTATGGACCATAAGGCACAAGTGAACCCTATCAAATTCCCATAAGTTACATGCTTAACATACATAATCCTTTCAATAACATCTAACCTGCTCAGTTTAATCACATATGTCATCAAACAACAACAGCTAATTTATTTGATCCTGCTCAGTTTAAAAACATCTTATACATACACATCACTATTCATCTCCAGGCTAAGTCTGATATTTACATTATATAATTACAACTTCACAGATATAAATATACATACATCATCATCTCAATACCACTCTTAACATACAAAAGTACCTTACAATCCCCTTTACATCCACCAACTCCCTCTCTAAACACTAATAACACATACAAAAATTTCGGTACTGAAACTAAGATGCTAAGCCCACCTGCTTAGTCTTTGAATATTTTAAACTCAGCTGCTAGCCCCGAATAATTTCTAACACTGATTTAAAATAAAAATGTGAACATAAGAGGGGTGAGACCTAAGTCCCAGTGACTGGATAACCATCTAACTATAAAAAGTAGTTGAGAACCACGTTATAAGCTCATAAGTATATCAGCGCAACATATCGCAATCGATACATAAATTTTTATAAATGAGATAAGTTAACTTATAAGTTAGCTTATGCTTCCAATAATATAATTTAAATAAAGAATTACCACATTTACAAAATTCCATGATGATGGGCTGGGTGTGCTACCACTAAGGTACATCCCTACAGTCGCCCTTCTGCAGGTTTACTCTCAGTGGGTGAGTGTACTGAGCGCCGAGGATCCCCGCACCACATGGCACCCCTCACATGTGCGGTTCACCCCAAGTGTGAACTTGCCCCTTTTTCTTGGGCCTCTTGGTTGCCCCTCCCTTGGGCTAATATCTCTGAGCCACCTTGGCTTGTATAGTATCCTAGCTCTTTACTGAGCTGTGATTCTTTGCCCCACTGGGCTGCTTGCAATCTGTCCCATTGGGCTGATCTTATTCCCCCCTGGCCTAGGGATCATAGTACGATCGAGTCGCAAGGAGGTACCGGCTATAATAGTGTGTGAAATGCTCATGCTATGGCACAATTTATAGGGTGATCAGCCCCATAGATGGCCCCATGCTCTTTATGCTATCTGCCGTAAAAATACTCAAGTATAAATTTATAATCCTATATACAATCAGCTATACTTTTTTTTTTTGAAACATTTCTATTCATGCATGCCCATGCATTTCTTTGAAATATAACTCTAAAGGATAATTTCCATGCTTTACTGAAACACATATATTTTTATCCAAGTAATACTTTTCATGAAACTCTATCTTTGCTTTAAAACATGCTCTAGCCCATGTTTCCTTTTCTTTTCTGAAACTCATGCTTTGCTTTAAAACATGCTTCACAATATAATAACATTATAAACGGGTTTTCATTTCCCATATTTGATTACTGAAGGTACTATACTTAGCATGATACACTCATTTTGTAGCAAAATATCACTATACTATTATAAAACATTTCACAAAGCTAGATGAGAAACCCACTCACTTGCTAATTCTTTTTTTTCACAGTTGCTACCCTTCTTGAAAAGGCTCCTTTACTTGATTTTCTTAACCTATATTACCACATATAAATTTATTTAGGCGACAGAATCCTAGGTTTTTCCATGAAACATGCATGCATGCCCCTTAAATGCATACCAAAATTTCCTACGTTTTCCTCTTATCATTCGGCTTCATAACTACATGGATTCATAGTTTCAACACCCTCATATGCTATCATGCTATCTTCTTAAACTAGATATGAAAATGGTATAAGAAAAGGTTTCATTCTATACATCACATATTTCCCTCTATCAACCATAAATCTTCATCATTTTCATAACATGAAATCCTCTCTTATTTCTTTTCCTTTTCTCTCTAACACATGATTTAATCATTTATCTAAAACCTTAGAAGGTTTAGGGTTTACCTTAAGGATGACAAGAAGAGAAGACACAAAGCTTTCTCCCTTTCTCTTCCTCTTTTCTTTCTTCTTCTTCTTCTTCTCCACGACTGAAATTTTCTCTCCTCTTCCACCGCCCTCTTCTCCCTCACTCTTGATTTTTCTTACGATGGATGAAGGAGAGGATTAAGGGGGTTTTTAAATGCATTGGCAAATCCTCAATTTGCCCTCAAATAAATCCTTAAAATGCCCTTTTAAAGTCCACATGGCATGCCTCTTCACCATGCATTTTTACCCTTCTCCACTCATGAAAAAGCCCTTGACAAATTCCCTCTTTACCCTTGGAGAAATTTGCGAATGACGGCGGGATCCTTTTTTTCCACTTTACTCTTAATCAAATTTTCAAATGACTTTGGTATCCTTTCCCTTTATACTCCTCACCAATTGTTCAAATGACATTGATAAAATTTCAAAAGTGCCCTTTCATTCATGATAAATTTTATGCTTCAAGATTAGGATACTGCTTTGCTTTGAAATTCGGAATGTTACAACCCATTCACCCTTAAAGAAATTTCATCCCCAAAATTTAGCTACTTTCAAATTAGAATAAATGAGGGTACTTCAATCTCATCTCATCCTCTCTCTCCCATGTAGCTTCCTTCTTCTGGTGATTCTGCCACTGTACTTTAACTAGAGGAATTTTCTTACTATGGAGCTGCTTAACCTCATGGCTCAAGATTTGCACTAGCTCTACTACATAAGATAAATCTTTTTGTAACTCTACTGGCTCCGACTGAATTACATAGGAAGAGTCTGATACATACTTTCGGCACATCGAAACATGGAACACATTATGTATCTAAGAGAGTTCTGGTGGCAAGGCTAATCTGTAAGCAAGTGTTCCAACCTTCTTAATGATCTCATAGGGTCCAATGTATCTGGGACTCAACTTTCCCTTCTTTCCAAAGCCACTACATTGGCCTTCCCTAGGTGATACTCTATAGTGCAATCATAATCCTTTATCAATTCAATCCATCTCCTTTGCCTAAGATTCAGTTCTTTCTGGGTTAGGATATACTTAAGGCTCTTGTGATCAGTAAATATCTGGCATCTCCTCCCATAAAGATAGTGTCTCCATACCTTTAAAGCAAACACTACTGCTGCTAATTCTAGATCATGAGTGGGATAATTCTCTTCATGAGATCTTAACTGTTTAGAAATATAGGCAATCACCTTCCCATTCTGCATCAATACACATCCCAACCCTTTAAGAGATGCATCACTATATATCATATAGTCACTGCTACTATCTGGGAGTGTAAGTACTGGAGCTGATGTCAACTTCTCTTTCAATTCATTCATACTTTCTTGACACTCACTGGACCATTCAAATATAGTATTCTTTCTTAGCAGTTTAGTCATGGGTGAAGCTATGATAGAGAAATTTTCTATAAATCTTCTATAATATCCTGCTAAGCCCAAGAAACTCCTAACTTCTGTTTGATTAGTAGGTGCTTCCCAATTCATTATGGCCTTTACTTTTTGGGATCTACCATAATACCCTGAACTGAAATTACATGCCCCAAAAAGTTCACTTTATCTAGCCAGAATTCACTCTTACTCAACTTAGCATACAATTACTTCTCTCTTAAAATCTGCAACACTGTCCTCAGATGCGGCTCATGTTCTTCTTCATTTCTAGAATAAATTAGGATATCATCAATGAACACTATCACAAATTTATCTAGAAATTTCTGAAACACCTAATTCATCAAACCCATAAAAGCAGCTGGGGCATTGTCAAACCAAAAGGCATCACTAAAAATTCATAATGACCATATCTGGTTCTAAAAGCAGTCTTTGACACATTTTCCTTCTTTATTTTCAACTAATGATACTCAGATCTGAGGTCAATCTTTGAAAACACTGCTGCCCCCTGAAGCTGATCAAATAGATTATCTATCCTTGGCAATGGATAATTATTTCTAATGGTTACCTTGTTAAGCTGTCTATAATCTATACACAATCTTAAGGTACCATCCTTCTTCTTTACAAACAATACTGGCACACCCCAAGAAGAAACACTGGGTCTAATAAACCCCTTAGTAAGCAATTCCTGAAGCTGGACCTTTAATTCTTTTAACTCTGCTGGAGCCATTCTATAAGGTGCCCTGGCTATAGGTCTGGCATCTAAGATTAGATCTATACTGAACTCCATCTCTCTATCTGGTGGTACCCCGGGTAATTCCTCAGAAAATACATCTGGGAATTCACATGTTACTGGGATATTCACCAACTCTGGGCCATTACCCTCTACATTCGCTACACATGCTAGAAAGGCCTCATACCCCTTTCTTAGCATTCTACCAGCTGTCAAAGCTGAAATCATACATGAGGGTAACACTCTTCTCTCACCTATAAAACAGGCCTTCTTACCATCTGAGGCATGAAACACTACCTCATTCTTTGAACAATCTACCTTGGCCCCATGCACGGATAGCCAATCCATCCCCAGAATAGCATCAAACTCTTTTAGCTCTAATGGGATCAAATCTGTTGCCAGGTCTTGACCCTCTACTGAAATAGCACAGTTTCCATACACTTGGTCTGCAATGAAGGGTTTCCCTACTGGCATAGATACTACTAGCTGGCTATCCAACTTATTCACTTTTTTATTTAGATGCTTAGTGAAATCTACTGATATGAATGAGTGTGTGGATCCAGAGTCAATTAAAACATAAGCATTATGATCACAGATGGATAGTATACCTGTCACCACATATGGGATGACCTAAGCTTCCTGTCTGGTCATCGCAAAGACTCTAGCTTCAGCCCTTGAAGCACTAGGGATTGATCCTTGCCGACTGGCATTGGATCCCAACTGACTGGCTGGAGCTAGTACATTACTATCTCCTCTTCTGACTGACTGAGACTGCCTCCTAAGTGCAACTGATCCCTGAGGATAGTCATTGCTCTGTACTCTCCTAGGGCAATCCCTCTTCATGTGATCCATCTGGCCACAGATATAACATCCCCTGAGGCCCTTTCTACACTCCCCAGAATGCATCTTCCCATAGATACTACACCGAGGAACAGTTCTCCCGCTTCCAAAAGAGCGGCTCTGATCCATTCTCTCCCCTGCTATTCTGCTACCCCCAGCCTGAGACACTCCTTCCTGAATTGGTTTCCTCTGGACTGGGCTGGACACTGACATAGATACTGATCCCCTTCTAACTTCTACAGGAGCTCTATAGTTGGAACTAAATTATCCTATCCTTTGGGGTTTCTTAAACTGCTGAATTCCTCCTGCACCTGAAGGAAAATTGGGTGCACTCCTTTTTGACCTCTTTAGTCTTCTACTGAGGAACTCTTTTTCTATCTCTTCTGCCTTAAGTGCCCCTTGTACCAGCTCTGAATAATTACCATAGCAATGCATACTGGTCTTAGCCTTTATCTGGAGATTCAGCCCATCTTGAAATAATCTGCTCTTCTCCCTTTCATCCACTACTAGGGCTTCAGCAAAATGGGATAATTCAATAAAAGTAGCTTCATACTCAGCTACTGACATCTTTCCCTGGGTCAGGTTTAGGAATTCCTTCATCTTCTAATCCCTATACACCTCTAAATAGTATTGCTGATAAATTTCTTTTTAAAGTTCTTCCAGGTTATTTCTACCTCTTGTGGCTGTCTACTGCTGATAGACTTCCACCGCCCGGGCCCCCGCTCTACCGAAAGGTTGCAATGCTCAACCTTTGCTCCTCAGAGCATTTCATCACCTCAAGGACCCTCTCTGTTTTCTGAAGCCATGCATCAGCCTGAATAGGGTCAGTAGTTCCCTGAAACTCTAGAGCCCCCAACTTCCTAGCTCTCTCTACATTTCTTTCTGCCTCATGATTTTTAGACTGTAAACTGGAACTAGAGGCCACTGCTGCCATGACTGCCTGAGTAATCATCCCCACTAAGTCTGGCACACTCTGCCCTGGGGTCTGTGCCGAAGATGGTCCCATTGACACTGGAATAGTGGACAGTGAAGGAGACTCATGCAGATGCTCTGGAGGTATACCCATCTCTGCATCATCAGATGGTGGATCACTAGAAGATACTCTACTGGGCTGGACTCCCTTACTCACCCATCTGGGTCTACCCCTACCTCTACCTCTCCCTGAGGACTACTCTCCTTCTTTGCTTGTCCTTGTATTAACCATCCTACAAGACACAATTCATTTGACCAGATTCATCATTCAACTGCACTCAACTGTGCTAGACTCATGCTTATGCCCTTAAGATCTAATGACTGCTCTGATACCAAAAACCTTATCGGGACCTCTCCCCGACACATGCCAATTTATAGAAATTTGGCTAGAGTTCTACTAGTCTTATAGTATGGACCATAAGGCACAAGTGAACCCTATCAAATTTCCATAAGTTATATGCTTAACATACATAATCCTTTCAATAACATATAACCTGCTCAGTTTAATCACATATGTCATCAAACAACAACTAATTTATTTGATCCTGCTTAGTTTAAAAACATCTTATACATACACATCACTATTTATCTCCAGGCTAAGTCTGATATTTACATCATATAATTACAATTTCACAGATATAAATATATATACATCATCATCTCAATCACCACTCTTAACATACAAAAGTACCTTACAATCCCCTTTACATCCACCAACTCCCTCTCCAAACACTAATAACACATACAAAAATTTCGGTACTGAAACTAAGATGCTAAGCCCACCTGCTTAGTCTTTAAATATTTTAAACTCAGCTGCTAGCCTCGAAGAATTTCTAACACTGATCTGAAATAAAAATGTGAACACAAGAGGGGTGAGACTTAAGTCTCAGTGACTAGATAACCATCTAACTATGAAAAGTAGTTGAGAACCACGTTATAAGCTCATAAGTATATCAGCGCAACATATCGCAATCGATACATAAATTTTTATAAATGAGATAAGTTAACTTATAAGTTAGCTTATGTTTCCAATAATATAATTTAAATAAAGAATTACCACATTTACAAAATTTCATGATGATGGGCTGGGTGTGCTACCACTAAGGTACATCCCTACAGTCGCCCTCCTGCAGGTGTACTCTCAGTGGGTGAGTGTACTGAGCGCCGAGGATTCTCGCACCACATGGCACCCCTCACATGTGCGGTTCACCCCAGGTGTGAACTTGCCCCTTTTTCCTGAGCCTCCTGGTTGCCCCTCCCTTGAGCTAATATCTCTGAGCCACCTTGGCTTGTATAGTATCCTAGCTCTTTACTGAGTTGTGATTTTTTGCCCCATCAGGCTGCTTGCAATCTGCCCCACTAGGCTGATCTAACTTGTACTCCCCCTGGCCTAGGGATCATAGTACGATCGAGTCGCAAGGAGGTGCCGGCTATAATAGTGTGTGAAATGCTCATGCTATAGCACAGTCTATAGGGTGATCAGTCCCATAGATGGCCCCATGCTCTTTATGCTATCTGCCGTAAAAATGCTCAAGTATAAATTTATAATCCCATATACAATCAGCTATACTTTTTTTTTTTGAAACATTTCTATTCATGCATGCCCATGCATTTCTTTGAAATATAACTCTGAAGGATAATTTCCATGCTTTACTGAAACACATATATTTTTATCCAAGTAATACTTTTCATGAAACTCTATACTTTGCTTTGAAACATGCTCTAGCCCATGTTTTCTTTTCTTTTCTGAAACTCATGCTTTGCTTTAAAACATGCTTCACAATATAATAACATTATAACCGGGTTCTCATTTCCCATATTTGATTACTGAAGGTACTATACTTAGCATGATACACTCATTTTGTAGCAAAATATCACTATACTATTATAAAATATTTCACAAAGCTAGATGAGAAACCCACTCACTTGCTAATTCTTTTTTTTCACAGTTGCTACCATTCTTGAAAAAGCTCCTTTACTTGATTTTCTTGACATATATTACCACATATAAATTTATTTAGGCGACAGACACCTAGGTTTTTCCATGAAACATGCATGCATGCCCCTTAAATGCATACCAAAATTTTCTACGTTTTTCTCTTATCATTCGGCTTCATAACTACATGGATTCATGGTTTCAACACCCTCACATGCTATCATGCTATCTTCTTAAACTAGATATGAAAATGGTATAAGAAAAGGTTTCATTCTACACATCACATATTTCCCTCTATCAACCATAAATCCTCATCATTTTTATAACATGAAATCCTCTCTTATTTCTTTTCCTTTTCTCTTTAACACATGATTTAATCATTTATCTAAAACCTTAGAAGGTTTAGGGTTTACCTTAAGGATGACAAGAAGAGAAGACACCAAACTTTCTCCCTTTCTCTTCCTCCTTTCTTCTTCTTCTTCTTCTCCACGGCTGAAATTTTCTCTCCTCTTCCACCGCCCTCTTCTCCCTCACTCTAGATTTTTCTTATGATGGATGAAGGAGAGGATTAAGGGGGTTTTTAAATGCTTTGGCAAATTCTTAATTTGCCCTTAAGTAAATCCCCAAAATGCCCTTTTAAAGTCCACATGACATGCCTCTTCACCATGCATTTTTACCCTTTTCCACTTATGAAAAAGCCCTTGAGAAATTCCTTCTTTACCCTTTGAGAAATTTGCGAATGACGGCGGGATCTTTTTTTCCACTTTACCCTTAATCAAATTTTCAAATAATTTTGGTATCCTTTTCCTTTATATTCCTCACAAATTGTTCAAATGACATTGATAAAATTTCAAAAGTGTCCTTTCATTCATGATAAATTTTATGCTTTAAGATTAGGATACTGCTTTGAGATTTGGGATGTTACAAAAAGAGTAATAAATGCTCATAATCAAAATAATAAAAGAGGTTGGTTGATTTGGAAGAAAGTTTGAAATGATTTTATTTTTTTGATAAAAATTTGATGGAAGAATAAATTTATATTTATTTAAATAAATTAGATAAATATTCAAATATACTAATGGTTATGGTTGTGATCGTATTTATTTCAAAAATTAGTAATATATTTTGAAGTATTTTTTAGATTTTATATATTTTTATTGGGAGTTATGAAATATTTATTTGTAAAATTATTAATAATATTGATAAAACTTTTAAGTCAAATAGTAAAAGTTAGTTATGTCATTATATGACATTTAAAATAATATAATTAGTTCTTGAATATCGTAAAGGTGACTTGTAAATTTATTATTAAAATTTTTAAGAAAAACAAATAACACATGATAAGAGTGATGAAATATGTTTTTATTTAATAATAATTATAATTTTTTATTTATAAAAATTATCAATAGTTAACTATTGTTGTATTTTTATTGGTTTGATTTTATAATCATCGAATATAACAATAAATATTATTTGCATCAACATATAGTAAAAAAGCTTTAAATGTCAAATTGGTTTTGAAAGAATCGTTCATAAATATTAATTTTATATTTTTATTTACGTGTAAGCATAAAAATTTTTAAGGAAGTATAGGCTCGGTATTAAGAGATTACAAACAACGTGGCATTAATATATGTATTGATGTATGGATTGATATATTTGCACAAGCAGAAAAAGTATGCTGATGCGGTTGTCCCATCGTCTGTGGTTTCTTACGTAATCCAAATCAGTACCAATTTTTTTTACCCTTTAAGAAAATCTAAATTAGTACGATTTTTTTTTTTTTTTTCCTTCAAACGAAAAGCGTAACTTCGCCAATCTGAACATTCATTTCCAAAACACAAAAGAGAGAAATCGCAAACCCACCTGCAATCGAGGTTCACTTCCATTATAAGGGTTGCAGGCTCGTGTTAATTTTTAAATATAGTTTAATTAATTAATTATTTTTTTAAATTCGAAGTTAGTAATTTAAAAAATATTAATGGAGAGAAATTTGGAAAGAATTGATTTTTTTATAAAAATAAGGGGGTGATGAGGCCTGGCATACTGCTCACTATAAATATTAGCTTTGCTGTTAATGATTTTTTTTTTTTTAAAAAATAAGGACTGGCGTACAGCGGGAATAGACATTGTTTAGGTTTTTTTGGGGGGAGGGGGGGACATGCTCCAGCATGGACAGCAGAAAGAGGAGCCCTGCTATTAATGATTTTTTTTTTTTTTCCTTGGGACAACACTCCATCATCGAGAGAACGATGCTTTGTTTCAACCCACCAGCGTCGACTGTGGGAACAGGAGCGCCATCATTAATGATATTTTATTTTTTTCTCTGCACTCCAACATCGACGGCGGGAACCGAGCCATGCTATTAATGTTTTTTTTTTTTTTTTTTTTTGGGCGAACGCTCCAGCGTCGATAGCGGAAACAGGAGTCATGCTATTAGAGATTTTTTTTTTTTTTTTTGTGGCAACACTCCACCGTCGACAGCGGGAACAGGAGCATCATTAATGTTTTTTTTTTTTTTTTTGGCAACACTCCAGCGTCAACAGTGGTGGGAACAGGAGCGCATCATTAATGATTTTTTTTTTTGGCAACACTCCAGCATCGACGGCGGAAATAGGAGCCATGCTATTATTTTTTTTTTAGCAACGCTCCAGCGTCGACAGATGGAACAGAAGCCATGTTATTAATTATTATTATTATTATTTTTTGAGCAACACTCCACCGTCGACAGCGGGAAGAGGAGCCACCATTAATGATGCTTTTTTTTTTTTTTTTTTTTTGAGCCAACACTCCATCGCCGACAGTGGGACGGCAATATAGTGCGTTCTTCTCTTTTAATTTTTTATTTTTTTTGATGTAGCCTTTCTACATACTTCTAAATCAATCTAACCAGATGCATACCTCAAGATAAAATCACCTTAGGATGAAAGACTGCTCATGGCAACGGACGGCTCACGTGCAGGACGTTTTTTAAAGCGTAGGAAAGGCATTTTAAAGATTTGTTATCGTAATCGTAGATGAAGCTTCATTCAGTCTGGTGACAGTTAAACCCTCTGATCATTGAGCCTATCAAAAGATAATCTCTTGAGTAGTGCGATTGACTTGTTAGCATAATATTTTTAAGAAGACATCTTAAATTCGTAATCCTGACAGGCAAATCCATTGGCTATTGTGCTGAAGATTTCTCGGAGTGGACCGTGGGTCCGATTCGATCCGGTGACGGTCACTCTCTATTAGGCCGGATTACTTTAGTTTTGGATTTGGCTAAATTTCTTGAGCAGTGGACTGCTGCCAGCAGAGTCCCGATCCGGACGGTGACAGCCAAACCCTTTATTTAGTTATTATACATTAGCAATGGAGGGCCTTACAAACCTCGCTCCCATTGAATACGATAGGCGAATCAAGTGGAAGATTGAGCGCAGAGAGAGAGAGAGAGAGAGAGAGAGAGAGAGAGAGAGGGAGGTAGCAGGAGAGAAATCGAGCGATGGCGGATCCCTTGGAACCGACGGTCGAGCTCTTCCAGCGCAGAAACGAGTAGGGAACACCCGATGGTTGGCAACCAGATGTGCCGCTCTCTTTTCGATCTTGGTACCGCTTTTATCGCCTTCGACATCTACCTCGTCAGTGAGGCCATCTACAACCGTGTCCATCGCTTCGATTCCCACTCCTCTCACCACTGAATCAAAAACCCTAAGGTTTGATTTCTTCTACGTCGTTTCCACACCCCCTCCTCCGTCCCCCCTTTTTACTCAAAAAAAAAAAAAAAATTATAATTTGATCTGATTTTAAGAAATGGTAGCTAGATTTATTTATTTATTTATTTTATTGTAGGCTTACTTTTTTGAATGTTTCGTTTTCTCCTTTTTTTTTTTTTTTTTTTTTTTTCTAGATAAATATTTTAGGTCCATTGAAAATATGGAATATCTTTCCTTGTTCCTTTGTTCTTTAAAAATTTTAAAAGTTTAATCCTTTTTCTGATGAAGAATTGGATGAATATTAATCTTTTTTTCTTTTATTAATTGATGATTGCCAGTGTTTTTTTCATAATATTTTTTTAATTAAGAATTATTTTTTTTTAGCGAAATATAGAATTATATGTATGATATTAGGTCAAGTTTAATAGATAGCGTAGTTTATATGTTATAAATTGAATGTTGCAAAAAGGGCGAAGCGTTCTGTTATTCTGTGTTTAAAAAGTAGTTCTAACGAGATTCAAAAGGGAACAAGAGTATTCTGAATGGTATGCAATATATTTGTTTCCAACTATTATTTATAGATTGGTAAACTAAACGAGTTTCAGCTGGTAATTAAAAAGTTTTTCTGAATGCTAAAGATTGATTGCTCCTCAATGAAGAAGCATTTCAAAAAATGTCACACAAAAGATCAAAAAAAAAAAAACTAAAGTTTGAATGATGTTATTACCAATAATTGCGTAAGAAATGGATAGATAAATATCTTAAATCTTTTATTTGATCTTTTTATATTTTTTTCATTAAGTGCTTTCAATTCGTGCAATTAGAATTTTCTGCTTTTCATTATTATCTTTCAATTATCTCTTACCTGTATTTTTCAGCATTCTCTTAAGTATGGTTTTGACAGCGGAGTGAAAGCTAACATATTTCTTCACTGCCATTTTCTTGACTTCTTTGCCATTTGCTTGCTGTAGAGTAGAAATATGCTCGTTGTTTAAAAAGCACTCCTTTTTCTAGTTATTCAAATATTTTTGTGTGTAATTTTGATGGAATAGCTTCAGAAAAAAGAATCAGCTCTATTGTGGAATGCAAAAGGGACCTCCATTGGTAGGCAAGATGGTCCCTATTAAAACGACTCTTATATTGGATTTTTCTTAAAGAAAGTAATAAAACAAGGATGTTCGAAGGTTGAGATCATGGAAATAGCTAAACATAGAATTCTAGGGCCAGTAGAGGGTTTGGGTGCATGGTTTGAAGTGTTCAAGTACCAGTTCTATACTGGACCTGCTCTATATCCTATAATTAGTGATCCATTACATGGACATGATTTTGTGGAGTGCACAAGGCACCCATATTGACCATTGGAGATCTCTACCAATGCCACTCTTATATTAGAATGTTTAAGAATGCTTAAAGTGTTCCATGGGTTGAGATTATGGAATTAGCGTGATAGAGAAATCTTGATTTACTAAAGGATTTGGCTGCAAGGTTCATAGCGTTGATCCATATTTTCTTTTCTATTTTATGCAGCTCAAAAGCTGTATCTAAACTGATGCTGTTTATCTGGTTCTTTATTGATGAAATTGTTAGATTGTGTATTGGAATATGTGTTTTCATCCTTATATTATGGCGTCAAATTCCGCGAGGTCTTCCAACTGAACTTCATTCTTTTGAGTGTATGATAAGAAATTTTGTGCTTCCATGTCTTGTTGTTGAATATTCTGCGAGGAAAATCGGTGATCTTACTATTTTTTATGCTCCCTATTAGGTTATCTTCAAGAGGAGGGAGTTCCGTTCAAATGGCAAAAGATTTTGATGTTTTTGAGAATAGGTTTAATGAGGTAAGCTATGGTAAAAAACATGATAATCAATTTTCTCTAGCATGTTTCTTTGTTGTTTATATTTTTTTTACATTATATATATCTTCTGTTGTCTTTTATTAATTAGTAGATATATAAAAAAAAAAGAAAATCTCGTCCACCAATTTTGTGGGACCTGTCTATATAGTTTGTAGGCTAGATATTCCTCGTTAAATTTCACTCAACAAAAAATGATTTAAAAACCTTGACATGCCAACAGAGTCTTGTGTTAGTTTCATGGTATCTTTTAATTTAGATTGCTGTGAAGGAAGGATACATTTTGGTTCAATTTGTCAATCCTTGTGTTACAAGGGCATATATGTGTGTTGGATGTGGCTGTTTGTTTAAGCGGTACTTTCTTTGTAAAGAATTTCTTCTTCTGGGTTAAAACTGAAGGCTATGATGAACATAGCCCAACGCACTTGGCCTTTTTAAACATTGAATTCATCCATATTAGGACTGACAATTTGTCTTAGTCTTGAATCTATATTGGGAATCAAATTCAGATCATGAATTCTCTTTTTTTTTTTCTATATATGCTTAAAGATATAACTAAAAAAAAATTTTTATAGAAAAATGCAAGTATGCACGGGCACTGCATCAATTTGCAGCCTCATGTCCCTCCCATTATGGATTTTTTTCCCTATTTCTCTAACTTTGAACTATTTGGTCTCGACCGCTGACCCAGCTCAAAGTTGAGTCTGTCAGATTTGAAATTCGTCGTGTCATAATTATCCTTTTAACCCAGTTCAAAATTAACTCTGTCAAACGTGTAATCTGGCTTATTTTATTATTGAATAATTGAGATAAGTGTTTATACTCTCTGCTTTATTATTGTTTGTATTATATTTTTTAGTTTAGATCTTGATAATAATAATTAAAATATTATTTTGTTTAAAAAAATGAATTAATATTTTTTATTGAAAAATATCGTATGATAATTATGATTGCATTGAAAGATACTTGTTTATAACCTATTTGAAATAAATTTGATTTTAATTTGACATTGTAATTATTTATTATCTTCCATCTGATTTGTATTACCTTATAAATTTATATAAAATTATGTTAATTATAAAATAATTTTTTATTTGATAAAATAATAATTTTTTATTCTGGATAAAAATGATTTTTTTAAAAATATTGTTAGGTAGTTTATAAACACTATTGGAAAGAAATTTGTTATTATATTATAAATTATTAAATATATAATTAAAAATTTGATTTTAATTTGATATTATTGCTTTTGTAATAATTTGTATCATCTTATAAATTTATATAAAATTATCTTAATTATAAATTTATTTATGCGGGATGAAGTAGATAGTTTATAATATTTTAAATATAATTTAAATATTTGTTTATAATAAGTAAAAATAGTTTCAATAAATGTTCATGAAAAATTTGAAATTATTGTATATTTTATTATTAGATAAAAAATAGATTGAAATATATATAAATAAATTAGATAAATATTTATTTTAAAAATTAGATAAATACATAGATTAAAATAATTGTTATAAATAAAGTAAATAATAGATCCATTTTTCCATTTTATAATAGATCCTTCGTGAGTCTGAGCATTTATTTTGAATAACATAAAAAAGAGCAACGTAGATGAACATTTAATGGAGATAAGCATGAGGAGAGCCGAAGTTATTATTTTTTTTTATGAGGGCGCATGTTACTCTTTGTCAATAATATTTTTAATGTTAAAAATAAGGTTATTTTTATTTTTTTTTTGATGCAGGCACAAAGAGGTTTCAGGATTTTTTTATGGATCTTTGATTTATGAGAGTTTTTAGAGTTCTTATAGAGTTCAGTTGTTTGGATCATTATTGTCAAGTATTATTTTCTTTGAGTTCTGTAATAAATTAAAAGAAGATTCATTTTAAAGATCCAAGAGAAAATTTATCAACCATGCAATGATTCATGTCTTGAATCATTACAGAATATGCATAGCATCATTAGAGCAAAGCAAGAATTTAGGAATGAATCTAAGCGTTAACATTTTTTTTTTTGTTCGTTCATTTTTATATGAAAATTTTTGAGCGTTCATTGACTTTCACATTTATTATGTAATTTTTTAACAAAGCATTTATAGAATAAATTGGCTGCTGTTCATTAATTGGAAGATGTTCATGCGCTTCAGATAGAAGGTTGCTCATTCAAGGATGGCAGGAGAAATCAAAGGACGTTCATTCTTTTTTTCTCTCAAATGGTTTGAAAATTAGTCATTTTTTTTATCGTCATAGATAAAGCATGTCTTCTTAAAAAAATCACATGTTATACATTATAATTCATGTATGAACGATTTAACTTGAGTTATAAAAAGATTTTTTTTATAAATTTAAAAAAATAAATTAATAAAAAAATTTTGAAGTTTTTTTTTATTGCTGCGAAGGCTTTGGTACTTTCGAAAGGGCTTTGGTACTTTCGAAAGGGATGGATGTGAAGCTTTTAGTGTTTTCTTTCATTTTCTTTAATCTTCTTCAAATTCAAATCCTAGTCGGTCCTTCTTCAGAAATCCTAAATTAATCCTGCCGTCAATCATAGGCTTTCATCTTCTCTTGCTGTTTTTTAAGAGATTTACAAGCCAAAAAGGAAGTCGTCTTTATTTCTGAACCATATTTTGAACTCTTCTTCGGTAGACAGCTTCTTTATCCAGGATTTTCAATCTGTCAGAGCGATCTTTCTGTTTCAATCTTCGAGTGATCACAGTTGGTATATAAAATTCTTTCTTTAATTCTCTTTTTCTGATTTAGTGAATGTTGAGAGCTTTAATCGAGGGTTTTCTAATCTTCATTTTTCTGGTTTCGTTAATATTTTAACAGTTTTAGTTTCAGTGTATGCTTAACTAATTTTTGATCTTTCTGGATAATTAGCCATCTCATAATATATATATAAATATATTATTTCATTGTATTTGTGTTTCATCCATGTTCTGCATCAGTTTTGATATCAGAGCAGGTTGTTAGGACTTGTTCTTGCATCATATTAGGAAAGTAGTTTTGCATAGGTGCTAAAAATTTCAGCTTGCTATCTGCTTATTTTTTTTGCATATAAAAAAATTTAAAAATAAAAAAAAGAGCATATCTTAGTCTTTATTGTGTTCATTTAGGGATAGTCCAAAGAGGAAGGGTAGAGGTAGTACCTCGTGCTATTTTGACCGAACGAACGTTTGGTAGGGATATTAGGGACATACCAATAAGGAAGGCTATCGGTAGTATCTTGGTACGTTTGACCCAATTACCTACGTTTCGGGAGGACCATAGGGTAACAAGAGGGCTGTGCATAGCCGTCGCAAGAAAAGCTGACTTGAGGCAAGGCCTTAAGTTACACGCATAGGCGAAAAAAAAAATATTTTAATTACTGATATTAATTAGTTTATAACTAAAAATTTTAAAAAAAAGAAATTTTTTTTTTTGTATTGCTACATCTTTTTGGTTAGAGACCCGACTCGTTAACTCAAGTCTTTAGTGTTCCATCATCTCTACATTAAATTAACTTAAAGGCATCATTATCTCAGATCAGGTGGGCATTTTATCACCCTTTCTGGTCTCAGAAAATCATCAACCTGCATACGAGCTCAAACCTTCCAATTTTAAAATCCAGTAGATATAATTGAGCATTAGGGACACCCATGGTTGGGTTCACATATTTTGTCGAAACTGGTGTGAGTCTTTCTCCATTTACGACTGCAACTTAGTGTCTAAGGCTGGAGGTCAAATGTAAAATGACTTAAGTGGAATGATGGGATTACTCTAATTAGGCCCCTGCGTTAAGCAGGAAGAGCCTCCCTCCCTTCCACCTGCTACCTAACCAGCTACAGGATATTTGGTGATTGACTAGCATTTAGTTGACACACTTTATTTGAGCTCTAGGTCTAGGAGATACTAGTACGAATCCTTTGTGTGCTTGTTTGGATGTCTACTAGGTCAGGAGTTCAATATCAATCGAGTCAGTCCCAACTTGAGTTAACCATTGACAATGACATTGGAGCTATGCTTAGGATCATTACTAAACAATTAATCCAATTGAATGATCAAGTGAGCTCCCTAGAAGAAAGTTGTAAGATCAAGACTGAGCCTAAGTTAGACCCTCGTCTACTTACCCCATATTCTGATCCTAGGAGAGCCTATCACTATGATTTTACACCTGAGTATCATCCTAGAAGCTCATACCCATACTTAGTAGACTCAGAGAAAAGATCCATTAGGAGCACCCGGCTCTATGCACCCACTTTTGGTGGTGATATAGAGCTAGAGGATTACATTGATTGGGAAAGGAGGATGAATGAGTATTTCGATTGGGAAGAAATATCAGAAGAAGGGAAGGTAAAATTTGCTATGCTTAAACTAACCCGATATGCTAGGATATATTGGGAAAAGGTTGAGTACGCATATCGTCAAATAAGGAAGATGCCTATTAGAACATGGACAGCCATGAAGATTAGACTTAGGAAGAAATACCTACTCATGTCCTATAGGCATAAGGAGTTCATCACCCATCAGGCCACACTTAATAGGATTAATATCCCTGGAAATAAGTCAAGTCCTAATCTAGGCTCATTTAGCCAGTCCATCCCTATTGCCTCATGTGTTCACCAGAGTCCACCCTTCCCTACCATCCCATTTATTTCCATGAATCAACCCACTCCTATTCTCTCACTTGCTTCACTCACTCCTACTATCCAGTCCATTCCTATCTATCAGTTTGCTCAACCTATTTCTACCACCATAGTTGAACACAGGGAGAAAAAGCTAGACATGACCAGCCTACTCAAATTGATAATCTAGAAAACCTTGAACCTATTGACTGTGATGAGGAGAGAGATCAAGAACCCTTTATAGGTTGTATTGAGGAGGTATATGAGGCTGACACAAGTTTAGTTGATGAATATGAAGAGGATGAGGAAGAACCCATTGAAGGCTTTAAGGATGAAGAGCTTGAGCCCAGTGACACGTTAGAGGAAGAAGAAACTACACCTATTAGAGAGATAGAAAGAGAAGTCTATAAAAGTGAGTCTGATCTAAGGGTTGAGTCTAAAGAAATTGATACCATCTTAATTGAACATGAACTATTGCTGGTAGCTAAAGAGATTATGAAGGAACAAAATGGTCAACTTGAGGAAGCTGAAGTTCAAGAGTTAAGCCTTATAGAGCAACCCCTAGAAATAGTGGAATTCATGAAGAATTTAGAGCAAGAGATTTATGTAATTTTTGCTGAGGGTTTAGAACAAGACATCAGTAAGGGGTCATCAATTTGGACTAGAAAAATCCACGATCACATCCAATAGGTAGTAGTGGGGATTTTAGAAAAATTTCATAAGGTGTTTTCAAAAAGAATATCTAGTCACCTTCCACTATTTAGGGATATCCTACACCTCTTAGATCTAGTCCCAGTTCGGTTTGCCACATACTTTCAGAAGACCCTATGAAACCTCTTAAGAATCCATGCCATCCACTAATCCAGAGTCAAACCTAAAGAGTCTGTAGTCTATTAGGTTTAGGTTCAAAGAGTCCAATAAAATTTTTTTCATAGGAATGCCTTAGTAAGTCTGCATTTCAGTTAAGTGTCAATCCAAGTCTTAGTAATAAGGATTTTTGTCACATTCTACTGAGTTCATCTGCCCATTCAACTTGTTCAACCATACACGAGTCTCAGAGTCAATTGCACAGCACTTGCATCATGACATTAGCATTCACTTGAATATTGATAATAAGTTGGCTAATTCCCTGAATCGAGTCAAGAATTTTATTAAGGAAAAACTATGTCATGTTAGAAAGTTACATGCTCATGGAGTTGGTCATTTTAGAATGTTAAAAAAGGTAGGAACCAATGCCTGTGTGTTAAAGTTACCTCCATGGTTAGGCATTAGCTCTATTTTCACTACCTTAGACTTAGTAGAATATAGGGACCTAGCAGGGGTACCCAACGAGTTTTTGGACCTGACCGTTCCTTTGAGAGTGAGCCCTTACTTGAATATCCATTCATAAATTGGCCTGAGAGAAAAAGCAGGATTGAGCAGATTCTGAATGATCATGCTGTCACGACCCACAATAAAGGTTACCAAAGATATTTGGTTCATTGGTAAGGTCGGTCGGAATCAGAGGACTCATGAATTATCCGGAAAGATCTGCAACACATATACCCAAACCTTCTAGAGAAGTACTAAAGTCAAACTGACTCTTACTCGACGGAGTCGAATTCCTCGCAGCTCGGGAGAATTGGTGCAAGCACCAGATTGAGACAGGTTTCAAGATTCCTTATGGATCTCTGATTTATGAGAGTCCTTTTTTTTTAGAGTCCTTGTCGAGTCCAGTTGTGCTAGTTAGCCTGGTTCATTGTTAGAATCGAGGAGTTGATCAAGTGTCAAGTATTATTTTATTTCATTGAGTCCTGTAATAAATCAAGAGAAGGTTTATCTTGAAGACCCAAGAAAAAACCTATCAACTATGCAATGACCCATGTCTTGGACCACTTCAGGACACATGGCATCACCAGAGCAAAGCAAGGAACCGATCCACATCAATTTAAGAAGGAATTTAGGCGCCAACACCCTCCTTTCTCTTTTCTTCATGCCGCCCACCCTTATATGGAAGCTTTTGGGCGTCCATTGACTTTTACATTTATCATGCGGTCCCCTGTCAAGCATCTATGTAAGAAATTAGTTGCTCCTCTCTAATTGGAAGATCTTCATGCACTCCAGATGGAAGAAGGTTGCCGTCCAGTCAAAGATGGCAGGAGAAATCAAGGGGCATCTATTCTTTTCCTCTCTCAGGTGGTCCCCCTTTATAAGCTTGGAAAATACAGTGACTCTCTTTTTGGTCATTTCAAATAAAGCATGTAGAGATTTCTGCCTCCTCAAGAAGAATCACATGCCATACATTACAATTCATATCAACTATATACTTAAAATGAATGATTTAACTTGTATTGACATGAAGGGGTTATAAAAAGATTTTTCTATTGTAAATTAAAAAAAGAAGTTATTGAGAAAATTCTGAAGTTCTTTTTCATTACTGTAAAGGTTCTCGTACTTCGGGAAGGAGTGGGTGTGATGCCCTTAGTGTTTTCTTTCATCTTCTCTAACATTCCTCAAACCCAAATCCAAACCCTAGCCGGCCCCCTTCAAAAATTATAAAACAATCCTGCCGTCAACCACAGGCCTCCATCTCCTTTTGCTATTTTCTTAGGCATTCATGAGTCGAAGAGGAAGTTGTCTTTGCCTCTGAACCATATTTCGAAGATCATCTCCGGTAGACAGCTTCTTCATCCAGGACTTTCAACTTGTCAGAGCGATCTTCCTGTTTTAATCTTTGAATGATCACTATTGGTATATGAAATCTTTTCTCTAATTCTCTTTCTCTGATTTAGTGATTGTTGAGAGCATGTCCTAATCGAGGGTTTCCTAACCTTTACTTTTCTGGTTTCGTTAATGTTTTAACAGTTTCAGTGTATGCTTCCGCCTATTTTGCATAGTATAACTTAACTAATTTTTAATCTTTCGGGAGCTATCTCATAATATATATATATATATATATATATATATATATATATATATAAATATATTATTTCATTGCATTTGTGTCTCATTCACATTCTGCATCACTTTTCTTTTTATTTTATTTTATTTTATTATTTTTTATTTAAGGTGGGAGATGCAAGCTTTTGCATCCAGGATTGTAAATATATATATTATTATTTTTTTTAAAAAATTAAAAATTAGTAATTAAAATAATATTTTAATAATATATTAGGAGGTTTTATTTTTCCTTATGATGCCTTTTGCCTCGTCTCTTTTTCTCTCTCGTCGCTCTGTTCTCTTCGTTTGAATTTTTCTGATGAAGAAAGGGAAGGAAAAGTGGTACGTTCTCTTTAAAATTTCAATCATGATTTTTTTTTTTTTTTGGGGGGGAGGGTTTGGTTGGTGTGGGGCATATGGTAAAGTACATGAAAAATGCCTCCTTTTTAATATCATGGGTAACGAAATATTTTATCTATTTTTTTAAACAAATCTTAATAGATGCATACCTTTTCATATAATTTTATTAGGATGGAAGGTTTGGGGGTGAAGGTTTTAGGGGGTTTAGTTTTTAAGGGTTTTTAGGGTTTACGGTTTTAGGGGGTTTAGAGTTTTAGGGTTAGGTTTTTGGGTTTAGGGTTTAGGGATTTTTAGGGGTTTTAGGGGGTTAGGGTTTAAGGGTTTTGGGTTTTAGGGGGTTTAGGGTTTAGGGGTTCAGGTTTTAAGGGTTAAGGGGTTTAAGGGGTTTAGGGTTTTAGGGTTTAGGGGGTTTGGTGTTTGGTGTTTTAGGAGGTTTTAGGGTTTTAGGGTTTAGGGGTTTACGATTTAGGGTTTTAGAGGGTTAGGGGTTTTAGGGTTTGAGGGTTTTAGGGTTTAAGGGGTTTTAGGGTTTAGGGTTTAAGGTTTTAGGGGTTTAGGGTTTAGGGTTTAGGGTTTAGGGGTTAGGGTTTAGGGGTTAGGGTGGGGTTTGGGGTTTAGGTTTAGGTTTAGGTTTAGGTTTAGGTTTAGGGTTTAGGGGTTTGAGGTTTTTAGGGTTTAGGGTTTTTAGGGGTTTAGGGTTTAGGTTTTTAGGGGTTTTAGGGTTTTGGGGTTTAGGGTTTTAGGGTATAGGGGGTTGGGGTTTTAGGGATTTTGGGATTTTGGGGGGTTAGGGTTTAGGGTTTAGGGTTTTGGGTTTTGGGGGTTTTAGGGGTTAGGGGTTTTGGGGTTTGGGTTTAGGTTTGAGGGTTTTTAGGGTTTTAGGTTTTAGGGTTTTAGGGTTTAGGCTTTACATTTTTAGGGTTTTAGGGTTTTTAGGTTTTTAGGGTTTAGGAGTTTGAGGTTTTTGGGGTTTGGGGTTTTAGGGGTTTAAAGGTTTCGGGTTTAGGGTTTTAGGGGTTTTAAGGGGTTTAGGGTTTGGGGTTTTAGGGGTTAGGGTTAGGGGTTTTAGGGTTTTTTAGGGTTTAGGATTTAGGGTTTTTAGGGGTTTAGGTTTTAGGGTTTTAAGGGTTTTAGGGGTTTTAAGGGTTAGGGTTTAGGGTTTTTAGGGGTTTTAGGGGTTTAGGGTTTGGGGTTTGGGGTTTGGGGTTTTTAGGGGTTTTTAAGAGTTTTTAGGGTTTTTGGGTTTTAGGGGGTTTAAGGGTTTTTAGGGGGTTTAGGGTTTAGGGTTTAGGGTTTAAGGGTTTTAGGGTTTTTAGGGTTTTAGGGGTTTTAGGGTTTTGGGTTTTGGGTTTAGGGTTTTTAGGGTTTTAGGGTTTTGGGTTTAGGGTTTTAAGGTTTTTAGGGTTTTAGGGTTTTAGGGTTTGGGGGTTTAGGGTTTAGGTTTAGGTTCTAGGAGTTAAGGTTCTAGGGTTTTAGGGTTTTAGGGTTTTAGGGTTTTAGGGTTTAGGGTTAGGGGTTTAGGGTTTTAGGGTTTAGGGTTTAGGGTTTAGGGCTTAGGGTTTTAGGGCTTAGGTTTTAGGGTTTGGGATTTAGGGTTTTAGGATTTTTAAGGTTTAGGATTTAGGGTTTTAGGATTTAGGGTTTAGGGGGTTTAGGTTTTAGGTTTTAGGGTTTAAGGGGTTTAAGGGGTTAAGGGGTTTAAGGGTCAAAGGGTTTAGGTTTTAGAGGTTTAGGGGTTAGGGTTTTTAGGATTTAGGGTTTTTAGGGTTTTAGGGTTTAAGGGTTTTAGGTGTTTTCAGGGTTTCAGGGGTTTTTAGGGGTGTCAGGATTTGGGGTTCGGGGTTTTAGGGATTTGGTGTTTTAGGGTTGAAGGGGGTTTTAGGTTTTTAGGGTTTAGGGCTTTTAGGGTTTAGGGTTTCGATGATGCAGCACTTGGATGAGATACAAATGCAATGAAATAATATTATATATATATATATATATATATTTTATGAGATTGCTAATTACTCAGAAAGATCAAAAACTAGTTAAGCTATACTATGCAAGATAGGCGGAAGCATACACTGGAATTAGAACTGTTAGAATATTAACGAAACCAGGAAAGTGAAGGTTAGGAAACCTTCGGTTAGGACACTCTTAACATTCACTAAATCAGAGAAAGAATTAGAAAAAGGATTTCATATACCAACATTGATCACTCGAAGATTGAAACAGAAAGATCGCTCTGACAGGTTGAAAGTCCTAGATGAAGAAGCTGTCTACCGGAGAAGATTTTCGAAATATGGTTCCGGGGCAAAGATGACTTTCTCTTCGACTTGTGAATCCCTGAGAAAACAGCAAGAGGAGATGGTGGTCTGTGGTTGGCGGCAGGGTTATTTTAGGGTTTCTGAAGGGGGAACGGTTAGGGTTTGAGTTTGAGGGAGGTTAGAGAAGATGAAAGGAAACAATAACGGCTTCACACCCACTCTTTTCCGGAGTACCAGAGCCTTTACAGCAATGGAAAAAGAACTTCAGAATTTTCTCATTAATCGTTTTTTCATTTACAAGAGAAAGGTCTTTTTATAATTTTTTCATGTCAATACAAGTTAAATAATTTATTTTAAGTACATAATTGACATGGATTGTAATGTATGGCATGTGATTCTTCTTGAGGAGGCAGGAATCTTTGCATGCTTTATTTGGGACGGCCAAAAAGAGTGAGTGGCTGTAATTTTCAAGCTTGTAGAGGAGGGGGACCATTTGAGAAAGGAAAAGAGTGAGCGCCCCTTGATTCCTCCTGCCATCTTGATTGGGCGGCAACCTTCTTTTATCTGGAGCATATGAAGATCTTTCAAATAGAGAGGGGCAGCCAATTTCTTCCATAGATGCTTGGCAGGGAACCGTATGATAAATATGGAAGTCAATGGGCATCCAAAAGCTTCCATATAAGGGTGGGCAACATGAAGAAAAGAGAAAGGTGTTGGCACGTAGATTCCTTCCTAAATTAATGTGGGCCATCTTTTTGCTTTGCTCTGGTGATGCCATGTGTCTTGGAGTGGTCCAAGACATGGGTCATTGCATGGTTAATGGGTCTTCTCTTGAGTTTTCAAGGTGAGCCTTCTCTTGATTTATTATAGGACTCAATGAAAGAAAATAACACTTTGACACTTGACCAACTCCTAAATTTCAACAATGAATTAGGCTAATTAGCACAACTGGACTTGACAAGGACTCTAAGAATAAAGAAA
The DNA here is from genome assembly GCA_017589505.3 of Metroxylon sagu. NCBI lineage: Eukaryota > Viridiplantae > Streptophyta > Magnoliopsida > Arecales > Arecaceae > Metroxylon > Metroxylon sagu. The sequence goes on along the minus strand of JACVBY030000176.1, from coordinate 7,666 downwards.
AAGGACTCATAAATCATAGATACATAAGGAACCTTGAAACCTGTCTCAATTTGGTGCCTGCACCAATTCTCCCGGGCTGGGAGGAACTCGATCCCGTCGAGTAAGGGTCAGTTTGACTTTGGTACTACTCTAGGAAGTCTGGGCCTATGATCTTTTCGGGTAATTCACGAGTCTGATTCTGGCCGATCTTGCTAATGAGCCAAATATCTTTGGTAACCTTTATTGCGGGTCGTGACAGCTTGGTCATCCAGAATCTGCTCAATCCTGCCTTTCCTCTCGGGTTAATTTGTGGATGGACACTCAGGTGAGGGCTCACTCTCAAAAGAACGGTCAGGTCCAAAAACTCGGTGGATACCACTGCTGGGTCCCTATATTCTACTAAGTTTGAGGTAGTGAAAATAGAGCTAATGCCTAAGCATGGAGGGCTCACTCTCAAAGGATCAGCTCCACGAGCATGTAACTTTCTAACATGCATAGTTTTTTCTTAACAAAATTCTTGACTCGATTTTGGGGATTAGCCAACTTATTATCAATATTCAAGTGAATGCTAATGTCATGATGCAGTTGCTGTGCAATTGACTCTGAGACTTGTGTATGGTTGGACAAGTTGAATGGGCAGGTGAACTCAGTAGAATGTGACAAAAATCCTTATTACTAAGACTTGGATTGACACTTAACTAAAATGTAAACTTACTAAGGCATTCATATGGAAAGAAATTTTATTGGACTCTCTGGACCTAAACCTAACAGACTACAGACTCTCTATGTTTGACCTTGGGTTGGTGGATGGTATGGATTCTTAAGAGGTTCCATAGGATCTTTTGAAAGTATGTAACAAACCGAACTGGGACTAGATCTAAGAGGTGTAGGATATCCCTAAGTAATGGAAGGTGACTAGATATTCTTTTTCGAAACACCTTATGAAGTTGTCCTAAAATCTCCACTACTACCTCTTGATATGATCGTGAATTTTTCTAGTCCAAATTGATGACCCCTTATTGATGCCTTGTTCTAAACCCTCAGCAAAAATTATATAACTCTTGCTCTAAATCCTTCATGAATTTCACTATTTTTAGGGGTTGCTCTTAGGGCTTAGCTCTTGAACTTCAGTTTCCTCAAGTTGATCATTTTGCTCCTCCATAATCTTTTTAGCTACAATCAATGGTTCTTGTTCAACTAGGATGGTATCAATTTCTTTAGACTCAACCCTTAGATCAGACTCAGTTCTATAGACTTCTCTTTCTGTCTCTCCAATAGGTGTAGTTTCTTCTTCCTCTAACGTGTCACTGGACTCAAATTCAATCTCCTTTCCCTTAGATTCATCAATAGGCTTAGTGGCTTCTCCTAATGGACTAAAAAATGTCTACCTCTTCATGACTAAGGGACTCGGGACTATTGACCTCTAAATGATTATTGGGCTCAACCTCTTCGTCCTTAAAGCCTTCAATGAGTTTTTCCTCATCCTCTTCTTATTCATCAACTAAACTTGTGTCAGCCTCATATATCTCCTCGATACAATTTATAAGGGGTTCTTGATCTCTCTCCTCATCACAGTTAATAGGTTCAGGGTTTTTTAGATTGTCAATTTGAGTAGGATCCTGAACAACTATGCCTAGGTTGACCATATCTAGCTTTTCCTCCCTGTGTTCAACTATGGTGGTAGGAATGGGTTGGGCAAACTGATAGATAGAAATGGATCGGATAGGAGTGTGTCGATTCATAGGAATAAACGGGGTGGTAGGGAAGGGTGGACTCTGGTGAACACATGGGGCAATAAGGATGGACTGGCTAAATAAGCCTAGATTAGGACTTGACTTATTTTTAGGGATATTAGTCCTATTAAGTGTGGCCTGATGGATGATGGGCTTCTTATGCCTATAGGACATGGGTAGGCATTCCTCTCTAAGTCTAATCTTCATAGCTCTTCATGTTCTAATGGGCATCTTTTGACGACATGCGTACTCAACCTTTTTCCAATTTATTCTAGCATATCGGGTTAGTTTAAGCCTAGCAAATTTTAGCTTCCCTTCTTCTGACATTTCTTTCTGATCGAAATACTCATCCATCCTCATTTCCCAATCAATGTAATCCTCTAGCTCTAGATCACCACCAAAAATGGGTGCATAGGGCCGAATGCTCCTAATGGATCTTTTCTCCGAGTCTACTAAGTATGGGGATGAGCTTATAGGGTGATACTCAGGGGTAAAATTATAGTGATAGGCTCTCCTAGGTTCAGGATGTGGGGTAGGTAGACGAGGGTCTAACTTAGGCTCAGTCCTGGTCTTACGACTTTCTTTTAGGGAGCTCACTTGATCATTCAATTGGGTCAATCATTTAGTAATGGTCCTAAGCATAGCTCCAATGTCATTATCCATGGGTGAGTTAGATGGGGGCTGACTCTGACTGGGTTGGTATGGGCTCCAGACTGGATTGGCATGCAGGTAAGCACACAAAAAGAAAAAAGAATGACTACTGGCTCCTAGACCTAGAGCTCAAATAAAGTGTCAACTAAATGCTAATCAATCATCAAGTACCCTGTAACTGGCCAGGTAGCAGGTGAAAGGGGGGAAGGTTCTTCCTGCTTAATGCAGGGGCCTAATTAGAGTAACCTCGTCACTCCACTTAAGTCGTTTGACATTTGACCTCCAGCCTTAGACACCAGGTTTCAATCGTAAATAGAGAAAGACTCACCAGTTTCGATAAAATATGTGAACCCAACCGTGGATGTCCCTAATGCTCAATTATTTCTATTAGATTTTAAAATTGGAAGGTTTGGGCTCGTATGCAGGTTAATGATTTTTTTAGGCTCAGGAAGGGTAATAAAATCCCCACTTGATCTGAGATAGCGGTGCCGTTAAGTCAATTTAATGTACAGATGATGGAAATTAAAGACTTGAGTTAACATGTTGGATCTCTAACCAAAAAGATGCAGCAATACATTTTTTTTTTAAATTTTAATTATGAAATTAATTAATAGTAGTAATTAAAATATTTTAATTATTTTTTTTTACCTATGTATGCCACTTAAGGCCTTGCCTGAAGTCAGCCTTTCTTGCGACGGCTATGCACAACCCTCTTGGTAGCCTACGGCACTCGAAACGTAGGTAGTTGGGTCAAACTTACCAAGGTACTACCGGTAGCCTTCCTTATTGGTACGTCCCTGATATCCCTATCAAACGTTTGTTGGATCAAATAGTTCGGGGTACTACCTCTAGCCTCTCCCTTTGGATTATCCCTAAATGAGCACAGTAAAGACCAAGATATATTTTTTTTTTTTTTTAATTTTTTTATATGCAAGGAAAATAAGCAAATATGAAAGGTGTGCAGAAATTTTAGCAAGCTGAAATTTTCAGCATTTATGCAAAACTACTTTCCTAATATGATGCAAGAATAAGTCCTAACAACCTGCTCTGATATCAAAATTGATGGAGGACGTGGATGAGATATGAATGCAATGAAATAATATTTTTTTTAATATATATATATTTTGTGAGATGGCTAATTATCAGAAAGATGAAAAACTAGTTAAGCTATACTATGCAAGACAGGCGAAAGCATACATTGGAACTAAAACTCTCAGAATATTAACGAAGCCAGAAAAGTGAAGGTTACGAAACCCTCGGTTAGGACATGCTCTCAACATTCACTAAATCAGAGAAAGAATTAGAGAAAGGATTTTATATACCAACAGAGATTACTCGAGGATTGAAACAGGAAGATCGCTCTGACAGGTTGAAGTCCTGGATGAAGAAGCTATCTACAGGAGAGGATCTTCGAAATATGGTTCAGGGGCAAAGATGACTTTCTCTTCGGCTTGTGAATCCCTGAGAAAATAGCAAGAGAAGATGGGGGCCTGTGGTTGGCGGCAGGGTTGTTTTAGGGTTTCTGAAGGGGGGACAGTTAGGGTTTGGGTTTGAGGGAGGTTAGAGAAGATGAAAGGAAACAATAAAGGCTTCACACCCATTCCTTTTCGGAGTATCAGAGCCTTCACAGTAATGAAAAAAGAACTTCAGAATTTTCTCATTAATCATTTTTTTATTTACAAGAAAAGGTCTTTATAACCCTTTCGTGTCAATACAAGTTAAATCATTCATTTTAAGTATATAATTGATATGAATTGTAATGTATGGCATGTGATTCTTTTTGAGGAGGCAGGGATCTCTGTATGCTTTATCTGGGATGGTCAAAAAGAGGCTATAATTTTCAAGCTTGTAAAGGAGGGGGATCACTTGAGAAAGGGAAAGAGTGGGCGCCCCTTGATTCCTCCTGCCATCTTTGATTGGGCGGCAAATTTCTTCCATCTGAGGTGCATGAAGATCTTTCAATTAGAGAGGGGCAGCCAATTTCTTCCATAGATGCTTTTCAAGGGACTGCATGATAAATATGAAAGTTAATGGGCACCTAAAAGCTTCCATATAAGGGTGGACGGCATGAAGAAAAGAGGAAGGAGGGTGTTGGCGCCTAGATTCCTTCCTAAATTGATGTGGGTCATCTCCTTGCTTTGCTTTGGTGATGCCATGTGTCCTGAAGTGGTCAAAGACATGGGTCGTTGCATAGTTAATGGGTCTTCTATTTGGTCTTCATGGTGAATCTTCTCTTGATTTATTACAAGACTCAATGAAAGAAAATAACAGTTGACACTTGACCAACTTTTGGATTCCAACAATGAATCAGGCTAACTAGTACAACTAGACTCGATAAGGACTCTAAGAATAAAGAAAAAGGATTCATAAATCAGAGATCCATAAGGAACCCTGAAACCTATGTCTCAATCTGGTGCCTGCACCATTGAGGTTTGAGGTTTGAGGTTTGAGGTTTGAGGTTTGAGGTTTGAGGTTTAAGGGTTTTAGGGTTTTAGGGGTTGGGGTTTAGGGGTTGGGGGTTTAGGTTTTAAGGGTTTAGGTTTTAGGGTTTTAAGGGTTTTAAGGTTTTTAGGGTTTTGGGGGTTTTAGGGGTTTTAAGGGTTTTAGGGTTTTAGGGTTTAGGGGGTTAGGGGTTTTAAGGTTTTGAGGTTTAGGGGTTAGGGTTTTGGGGTTCAGGTTTTAGGATTTTAGGGTTTAGGGTTTGGGGTTTTTGAGTTTTGGGGTTTTTGGGGTTTTAGGGGTTTAGAGGTTTTAGGGGGCTTAAGGTTTAGGGTTTTTAGGTTTTCGAGGTTTATGGTTTAGGGGTTTAGGGGTTTAGGATTTTAGGGGTTTAGGGGGGTTAAGGCGGTCAGGCCCAGAGGCCTCAGGCTCAGGCCTTAGGCCTAGGCTCAGGTGTTTGCAGCTCACGTCTCAGAGCTGAGTCCTAGAGCCAGAGGCTCTCAGTGCTCAGGGCCCAGGCCTTAGGCTCAGTGGTCACGTCTGTGGGCTCACGGGCTCAGGAGTCAGGGGCCAGGGCTCCCAGGGCCTGGAGAGCCCCACCAGGCTCACGGGCTCAGTGGCCTCAGGCTCTTAGGGTTGTTTTGTGGCCTAGTGCCTGGGCTCAAAGTTCAGGCTCAGTGCTCAGTGGCTCAGGGAGCCTTGCCTGCTGCTCGAGGCTCAGGGCCCAGGCCTCAGGCTCTCAGGGGCCTGAAAGCTTTTCTAGGCCTGAGGTCCAAGACCTCCAGGGCCCAGGGCCTGAGCCGGACTGGCCGGGCCTGGGATGGCCTTCGTCTCAGGGCCCAGGCCCAGGACCTTAGGGCTCAGGGGCCAGGGCCTTGAAAGGCCTCTTGCGGCCGTTCGCGTCTCAGGCTCCTGGGCGGGCTCCAGGCTCGAGGTCCGTCCGTGGGCTCAGGGCCCAGGCTCAGGGTTGGCCCAGGCCCCAGGCCTTAGGGCCTTGGTGAGGGCTCCCAGGTTTGAGCCCAGGGCTTCCTAGGCTGGCCCCAGGCTCAGGCTCAGGCTCAGGCCGCTCAGGCTCCCAGGCTCAGGCTCAGGGCTCAGGCCTTGGAAGCCCCCAGGCCCCAGGGCCTTGCCCGCAGGCCCTTGCGAGCCCGCAGCCGTGCCCAGGCTCGGGCGGTCGTGTCCTCAGTGGGCCTTCAGTCTCAGGCTCTCAGGGCCTCAGTAGGCTCAGGCCTTGCAGGCTCAGGCCCTAGGCCCTTGTGCCAGCCCAGGCTCAGTGGCCCAGGCTACCAGGCTCCTAGGCCCATGCTTCAAGACCTTGGCCTGGCCGGCCTGGGCTTCGGCTCCTTGGCCCAGGCCTTGGCGGCTCCAGCCCAGGCCTGGTGCTTTTAGGCTTAGGTTTTAGGCTTAGGCTTTTAGGTTTAGGCCTAGGTTTAGGCTCAGAGCCTAGGACCTGGGCGGGGCTCAGGGGTTGGGGCCTGTTTGGGCGTCGAGGCCTCAGGCCCAGGCTCAGTGGCTCCTGGCCCCTGGCCCTAGGCCTACGGCAAGCCAGGCTCAGGGTCAGTGCCCCAGGCCTTGCGGGGCTCTCAAGGGCTCCAGGGCTCACGGCTCTCAGGCTCCTAGGCCTGGGTTGCCTCCGGGGCCCTGGGGCCTTGGGCTCACGTTCAGGCCCTGGGCCTGGTGACCTGGACGTTCAGGCTCAGTGGGCCTTGGACCCAGGCTCTTGGGGGCCCCAGGCCCAGGGGGCCCAGGCCAGGTTGGGCGGCCGCGGCCGGGCGGCTGGGCGGCCGGTGTCACGGTCAGCGGCCGGCGTTCACGGCACTCTGGCGTCCGTCTGGCGGGCTCAGGCCTTGCAGGCTCGTTAGTGGCCTAGGGTCCGGGCTCTGGGGGCTCAGTGACCTTAGGCCTTTAGGCCGTGTCAGCGTTCCTGGGCCTTAGGGGCCTAGGCTCAGGCTTCGTGTCCGTGTCCTTGGGGGCTGTGTCCGTGGCTCAGGAGCTCAGGACCTTGTACCACCTTAGGATCCCTTAGGCTCAGGGCTCAGGCCTTAGGCCTCAGGCTCCGCAGGCCTGTGCGCTCAGGCCTCAGGCCTACGTCCAGGCCCAGGCTCTCAGGGCTCCCAGGGCCAGGGCTCAGCCTAGGCTCTGTGCCCGAGGCCTTAGGCCCTCAGGCTCCAGGCCTTAGGCTCAGTGTCCAGTGCTCCCCAGGGCCCAGGGCCTCAGGCCCCAGGCCCAGGCTCAGGCCGCCCAGGGCTCGCTGTCAGGCCTTAGGCCTCAGTGGCTCCGGGTGGTCAGGCTCCAGGGCCTGGTGGGTCGTCGCCCTAGGCGGCTCACGGCTCAAGCCGGGCGGCCGGGCGGTCACGGTCAGTGGTCTGGCGGCCCAGGGTCAGTGCCGGGGCGGGCTCAGGCCCAGGCCTTGGCCTTTAGGCCCAGGCCCCAGGCCCAGGCTCCAGGCTCAGTGCAGCCAGGGGCTTGGTGTCATGGGCCGTGTCAGGGCAAGCCTAGGCTCCTAGGCTCAGGGCTTGGGGCCTTGGGGGCCTTAGGCTCAGTGGGCTCAGGGTCTCAGGTCCCAGGTCTCCAGGCTTCTGAAGGCTTCAGGACTTCAGGTTTTCTAGGCTCTGGGGCTCAGGTGCCAGGGGCCAGGGCTCACGTCTAGGCTCAGGCCCAGACCTTTGTGTGGGCTCAGGCCCAGGCTCAGGCTCAGGCTCCCAGGGGCCCCCAGGCTCCCAGGCCTGGCACGGGCTCAGGACCCGAGGAGTGCTCAGTGTGCTCTCAGGCTCTTGGTGGCTCAGGACCCAGGTGGCCTTAGGCTCAGGTCAGGGTCAGGCCTTAGGCTCAGGGCCTCAGGGCCTCTTATGACCCCTGGGGTT
>JACVBY030000034.1:0-42592 GCA_017589505.3 Metroxylon sagu | reverse complement strand
GGATGTAGGGCTTGTTTTAAGAATCCATGTTACTTCATCAACATAGAAGGACATCATTAATGCAACTTAAGAAGATTTCCTCATTTCTCATCAAATCCAAGACAATCCATGTATAGTAAAAAATGCAAATTGTAAAGTAAAACAAAACGAGCAAAACTACACATTAGTTGGATAGCATAGTTGAAGAAACACTGTTAATGCCATTCTAATATTCTTCACGATTCCAGATTTGGATCTCACCAACTCAAAAGTAGTCATGAACAATTATAGATGCTAAAATTATGAAGAAAAAAGTTAAAATAATAGATATTTTACCATTATGATTATGATTCATTGTATTGCATAGTACTAGCAGCAAACAAATATTCGATATGGAGGGTATGCCAGTCATCAGTACTTCAAACCGACCCAAATCAACTCTATAATGGCATGGTACTACTATGGGTACCATATACATGAGAAAATTATCTTGACTGCAAGGCAAGAAATCTGAAGTTGGTTAACATGGGTACGCGAACACCAGTTTTCCCATACAATGTGAAGATAGAGGACCTCATCCATCAATTGCTTTTGAACATGGTGTAAATTTACCAAGGAAAAAGGTATCATGTACAGAGCAAAATAGATAAGAAAGCCACATTAGAAGAATAGAATATTGCATGGTAGGATCTTAAACCTAATAGCAAGGATTACATAATACAAATATAAGGTAACCTCCCACAGGTTCAGCAACCGTGAATCATCTGTTTGGAAATCCTGCACAGCTTTCCCAGAAAAATGCTATTTTTTAGCAATATCAGAAACTATTGGATTGTTGAACATCACATTCATAATTCTTACTTTGTTAATGCAAGACATTGAGTGTATTGTTATTTGATGAGCAATTACAGGAAAAGTCAAATTACAAATAGATAGAGCTCTACCTTAGCAAAAATAGAATCTTTGTCAATAGATTCTCACAAGATCCCCAAGTAATAATAGAATGAATAATTCGAAGAAAAAAATTTGGAGATAAACTTCAAATAGCAGTGACATGAATATGAGCAATAAGCTAAAACTTCTACTCCAGTGTGGGGCTCCCTTCCCGACGGCATAATTTCTTATGAAAATTGGGTAGAGATCTACTAGTCTTTATGCTAAGTACCATAAAGCCCAAGCGATCCTTATCCAATTGCCATAAGTTACATGCACAAAATACTGAACCTGCTAAAAACTTTTGACCTGCTCATTTCATTCATACTATTTACCAGATCACATCACAATTTATTTCATCCTGCTCAGATAACATAAGATTTTCACATCTATTCATCACATGATTCTAGGCAATATAACTTTCATCACTATACTACTATAAAAAAACCATATACACAAATCCATTCCATAATGACAGTCATTTCTCATAACCACCCAAGTCCAAAATACATCATAGGGTTACAGTTATACACATCCATCCATATCCATTTTAAATACATATACAATCCAAATAACATAAGTCCATGTCATCAACCAATTTATACACATCTAGCAACCCATATCGAAATCAGGCATCCAAGAGCCAACCTGCTATCTCTGATCTGAAATCCAAAAATTTCAACAGTAGAGGGGTGAGACCTAAGTTCCAGTGACTGGATAGCCATCTAACAATGGGAAAAAACTAAGAACCACATTTTAAAAACCAATAAGCATACTGATACAACATATCACAATTGATATAGAAATCTTTTCAATGAGATAAAAAAACTCATAAGTTAGCTTATGCTTCCAATAATGCAACTTAAATAAGATAATGCCACTTTTACAAAACTTCATGATGATGGGCTCGGTGTGCTACCACTAAGGTACATCCCTACAGTCGCCCTCCTGCAGGTGTACTCTCAGTGGGTGAGTATACTGAGTGCCGAGGATCTCCGCACCACATGGCACCCCTCACATATGAGGTTCACCCCAGGTGTGAGCTTACCCCTTTTCCCTGGGCCTCCTACTTTCCCTCTCCAGGGCCTATATCTCTGAGCCCCCTCGGGCTATATAGTAACCTAGCTCTTAACTGAGCTGTGATTCTTGCTCCACTGGGCTGCTTACAATCTACGCCACTGGGCTGATTTAGCTTGTTCTCCCACTGGCCTCGAGATCATAGTACGATTGAGTCGCAAGGAAGTGTCGGCTATAATAGTGTGTGCAATGCTCATGCTATGGCACAATCTACAGGGTGATCAGCCCCATAGATGGCCCCATGCTCTTTATGCTGTATGCTATAGAAATTCTCAAATATAAGTTTATAATCTAATATACAATCAGCTATACTTTCTTTGAAACATTGATATTCATGCATGCCCAAGCATCACTTTGAATTATAATCTGAAAAGTAAATTCCATGCTTTACTGAAATATGTGTTTTTATCCAAACAATGCTTTTCATGAAACTCTATACTTTGCTTTGAAACATGCTCTAACCCATATTTTCCTTTTTTTTTCTTAAATTCATACTTTGCTGAAACTAATGTTTTTTCTGAAACTTATGCTTTGCTGAAACTCACTTTGCTTTGAAACATGCTCTAGCCTATGTTTCCTTTTCTTCTCTTAAACTCATGCTTTGCTTTAAAATATGCATTAAACTTGTGCTTTGCTTTAGAACATGCTTTAAACTCGTGCTTTGCTTTAGAACATGCTTTAAACTCATGCTTTGCTTTAGAACATGCTTTAAACTCATGCTTTGCTCTTAAACTCATGCTTTGCTTTAGAATATGCTTTAAACTCATTCTTTTCTCTTAAACTCATGCTTTGCTTGAGAATATGTTTTGAGAATAAGATACATCATAACTGGATTTTTATTTCTCATATTTAACTACTTGAAATACTATACTTAGCATAACATACTCTGATTTATAGCAAAATACTACTATGCTATCATAAAATATTTCTCAAAGCTAGATGAGAAACCCACTCACCTTAGCTGCTAGCACACTGCTATAGCTGCTATTTCTCCTGTTCTAGCTCCTTTGAACCAATTTCTTGGCCTAAGTCATCATGCATGCATTATTAGGGTCACATGCACTGAGGGTTTTATGAAACTATGCATGCATGCTCTATGCCTTAGCATCTTAGCATAATATTCCTCAATCCCTAACATGCTTAAAGATTCACAATCTACACATGCTATCACCTCATTTACCTCTAAATCATGAGATTTTAACATCATTCTCTAGCTTAGGGAAGTTTGGGCTTACCTTAAAAAAGATGACTAAACCACCAAGCTTTCTTCTCTTCCTTCTCTTCCTCTTCTTCTCTTCTCCTTCTCTTCTTCTTTTCTTTTTCTTCTTCTCTTCTTCTTCTCCACGGCTGAAACCCTCTCTTTTCTTTCTCTTTTCTCCCCCTTTTCTCTCTTTTTCTCTCCTTTCACACGGTCGCTTAAGGACTAAGGAGGGATGGGTGGCCTTAAATGCTCTTAAAAATTTCTATTTTGCACCTCTTCACTCTTAAGTCATGTTTTTCAAAGCCCACGTGGCTCTCTTCTCCCCTGAGTATTTTTGTCCCTTCAATTTTCTTTCCTACCTTGCCCTTGATCAAATCCTCAAATGACTTTTTTACCAAATTTTACTTTTGCCCCTGATCAAATTTCTGTTAATGCCCCTGACCAAATTTTTGTTATCAGATGAAAAAACATGGGTTACCCACCTATTAGTCAGCATGGATGCTAGCTAATGAGAATGAAGTTAGCCTCAAACCACTTCCACAGAAGATTTTTGTCCACCTCAAACCTCAGTTAAGCATACTTGGTAAGAGCGATGGGTGACCTCCTGGGAAGTCCTCACTAAACCCGGTTTCAGTTAAGCATACTTGGTAAGAGCGATGGGTGACCTCCTGGGAAGTCCTCATTAAACCCATTAGTTGGCTAAGATGCCAACTGATGAGGGTGAAATTGGTCTCAGACCAACTTTACAGAAAAATTTTCTATAGTAATCGACTAAATAATCGACTAAGTAGTCGATTACTGTGGCTAAAATTGGTTCCAAACCAATTTTACAGAGGAATCCTGTCAGTTAGTCAAATAGCAAGTCGACGAACTTCACAAAATCAACCAATTTCCATCCGTTAGCTGACTCTAGAGTCAGCTAACCTCTCATTGTGTCACAGGTTAGCTGACTCTAAAGTCAGCTTACCTCAAATTCATTTTTCGCAAAAGCTAATTTCTCTCATAAAATCTTTTCCAAAAGCTCTTTTTATGCATTCCTACCTTCAAAATTTTCATTCCAACCTCTCCCAAAGATCAAAAGCAACTAGTAGACATTGAAATCATTACAAAAACTCCAATTACAAGCCTAAATAACTGACTTTATTAGCTTTTTGGAAAGATCACGAGGAAAACTCAAAATAACTTCAAATTTCAGCTTTCACATTTTTTCAAGATTCCACTCAAATCATTAACACCAGAAGACTAAAATAACAATAAAAATATGCTTAAAATAAAATTACAATACTTCCAAGTTTGGGATATTACAATCTTCCCCCCTTTAGGAAATTTCATTTCTGAAATTTAGCTACTTTCAACTTGGAACAAATGAGGGTACTTCAATCTCATCTTATCCTCTCTTTCTCATGTAGCTTCCTCTCTCTGATGGTTCAGTCACTGCACTTAAACTAAAGGAATCTTTTTGCTATGGAGCTGTTTAACTTCTCTGCTCAAAATTTGCACTGGCTCTATTACATAAGATAAATCTTTTTGTAACTCTATTGGCTTTGACTGAAGCACATGAGAGGAATCTGGCACATACTTCCTAAGCATTGATGCATGAAACACATTATGGATCTGAGAGAGTTGTGGTGGCAAGGCCAATCTATATGCAAGTATCCCACCTTCTCAATAATCTCATAAGGTCCAATGTATTGGGGACTTAGTTTTCCTTTCTTTCCAAATCTCATGATACCCTTCCAAAGAGACACCTTCAAAAATACTTTATCTCCTACTTCAAATTTCACATCTCTATGCTTCTTATCTGCATAGCTCTTCTGTCTATCTTGGGCTATCTTTAATTTAGCTCTAATAATTCTAACTTGATCTGTTATGAGCTGCACTAACTTTGGGCCTAGCAGCCTTCTTCTCCTTCCTTATCCCGGCCGGGGTTCTACATTTTCTTCCATACAAAGCTTCATAAGGTGTCATATCAATGCTAGAATGATAACTGTTATTATATGCAAACTCAATCAATGGCAAGTGCTCATCCCAGCTAGAAATTCAATAACACATGCTCTCAACATATCCTCCAGTGTCTGGATAGTTCTCTCAGATTGCCCATCAGTTTGAGGATGAAATGTTGTACTAAATCTCAACTTAGTGCCTAAAGCTTTTTGCAACTCTGCCCAGAAATGAGATGTGAACCTTGGATCTCTATCTGATACAATGGATACTGGTACCCCATGTCTACTTACAATTTCATTTACATACAATTTTGCTAATCTATCCAAGGTAAATAAAATCTGAATAGGCAAAAAGTGGGCAGACTTTGTCAATCTATCTACTATCACCCAAATAGAATCATTACCTCTTCTTGTCTTTGGGAGACCCACAATAAAATCCATAGTAATGTGCTCCCACTTCCATTCTAGCACAAATAATGACTACATTTTGCCAGTTGGGCTCTGATGTTCCGCTTTAATTTGCTGGCACACTAAACATTTAGCAACATACCCGGCTATCTCTTTTTTCATCCCATGCCACCAATAATTTTGCTTAATAGTTCTATACATCTTAGTGCTTCCTGGATGCATTGCATAGGCTGAACTATGAGCTTCTTGCAGAATTTGCTCTTTTAATGATTCTACTGCTGGTACACATACCCTACTCTTAAATAACAATATACCATCACTTCTAACTAAAAATTCTGATTGGGACCCACTTAGAACTAATTCTTTAGCTTTTTGCAATTGTAAATCCTACCCTTGAGCCTCTCTTATTTCCTCAAGCAACATTGGTCTGAGTCTGAAATTTGCTAGCAAGGCTCCTAAACTATCCGTTGACTCTCGCATCTAACTCTCTCAATTCTAACATTAGGGGTAGCCGCACCTTTGCTCTAATGGAGGCTAAGGTTGCTGTAGACTTCCAACTTAATGCATCGCCCACTACATTGGCTTTCCCTAGGTGGATACTCTAGTAGTATAGTCATAATCTTTTAACAACTCTATCCATCTCCTTTGCCTCGATGATCTCAATTCTTTTTGTGTTAGGATATACTTTAAGCTTTTTAGGATCAGAAATATCTAGTAAGCATTTCATCCCATACAAATAAGAAGTCTCCATGCTTTTAATGCAAATACTACCGTTGGTTAGTTCTAAATCATAGGTAGGGTAATTCTTTTCATGAGACCTTAAATCGTCTAGAGATGGTATGCAATCACCTTCCCATTTTGCATCAATACACACCCCAAACCTTTGAAAGATGCATCACCGTATATCACATAATCACCGTTACCATTTGGGAGTGTAAGCAACTAGAGCCGAAGTCAATCTTCTCTTCAATTCATCCATACTTTCCTCGACATTCACTAGCCCATTCAAATTTGGTATTCTTTCTTAATAGCTTGGTCATGGGAGAAGCTATAATAGAGAAGTTTTCTATAAATCTTCTATGATGATCCTGCCAAGCCCACAGAAACTCCTCACCCTCTCACAAATTTATAGGTGCAAATTCCCAATTCCAGGACTATGTGCCTCTATTTTCTGAGGGTCTACCATAATACCCTTAGGCGATATCACATGTCCTAAGAATTTAACCTCATACCTAACCAAAACTTACTTTTACTCAACCTAGGGTATACAACCTGGCTTCTCCCTTAAGGTTTGCAACACTGTCCTCAACATACCGTTCATGCCTCCTCTCTCCGTTTCTAGAATAGATTCAGAATATCATCAATGAATATTATCACAAATTTATCTAAAAATTTTTGGAACACTTGGTTCCCATCAATCCCATAAAAGCAAGCCTAGGGACTAATTGGTCAAGCCAAAAGGCATCACCAAAAACTCATAATGACCATATCTTGGTCGGAAGCTTGATCTTTAGTACATCCTCTTTCTCTTATTTTCAACTAGTGACTAATTTAAGTCTAAGGTTAATCTTTGAAAAACACCGGTTGCCTCTCGGTTGATCAAATGCATCATCTATCCTTGGCAATGGATAATTATTTCTAATGGTCACCCTATTTGTATCGTCTATTCTCAGTCTATGCTTATAACCTCAAGGTACCATCTTTTCTTCTTTACAAATAAAACAAGTGCACTTCCCATGGTGGAACACCGAGTCTAATAAACCCTTTATCAAGCAACTCACGAAGTTGGACTTTTAATTCTTTCAATTATGCTGGAGCCATTCTATAGGGTGCTCCGAAGCTATAGGTCTAGTATCCGGGGTCAGAGTCTATACCGAACTCTATCTCTCTCGTCCGGTGGCAATCCCGGCAACTCCTGCAGAAATATATATGTAGATCTCACGTACCACCGAAATATCGATAGCAATACGGACCACTATCTCTAAATTCACCACACAAGCTAAATAGGCTCCATACCCCTCTCTCTTAGCATTCCCCCGCTTAGCCGTCAGAGGCTAGAAATCACACTTGAGGGCAACACTCTTTTTACATCCTACAAAATAGATCTCTCTACCATCTGAGGTAGGAAATACTACTTCTTTCTTTGAACGGTCTACATTTGGCCCTATGCATCTGATAACCAATCTATCCTCAATATAGCATCAAATTCTTTTAGATTTAAGTTAGGAGGAATCAGAATCTTGCTAACAATTCTTGGCCCTCAATTAAAATGGCACAATCTTTATACACCTCGATGCCGCAATGAAAGGTTTCCTACTCACTGCGAGTAATGAGTTTTCCTAATGGCAATGTGATACTCTTCCTGGGCATCGTACTACCCAATAAAACTCCTTTATTGTACTTATCTAGATTTATTGATGAAATCTACTGGGGCACTATGAATGAATCCGAGATCCGTAATCAATTAAAACATAAAGCATCCAGGAATTGCAAATGGGTACATAATTAAGCCTGTCACCACATCTAAGTTGACCCGAGCCTCTTCTGCCTAGTCATTGCAAAAACTCTAGCTTCCGACCCTTCGGAACACTAGGAATCATCCCTTGTTGATTAGCACTAGATCTCATGGCCTCGATCAAGCTAAAGCCGGGATTACTACTATCTCCCCTTCTAGTAGAGCTATCCTCTTGGGTGTACGGTCGAGTCTTTGAGGATGATCGCTGCCTTGCACTCTCTTGGGACAATCTCTCTTCAAGTGGTCCATCTGAAGCCCACGTATATAACATCCTCTATTACCCCTCTTACGTTCCCCCCGAGTGTATCACTCCTTACGTAACATTGCATTGGTGGTGAGAGCTCCTCCCACCACCAAAGGAACGGCTGCGATCTCTCTTATCTCTGCCCGCCACTCCCACTACTAAATGTCGACCGAGACATCCACTCCATATGCTTTTTTCAGGCCGGTGCGAGACTAGATACCGACATTGACGATGTCGACCTTCTACCAACATCTACATGTGGAGCTCCGTAACCGGAACTAAACCTGTCCCGTCCCTTCCGGGGCTTCTTGAACCGCTTCGAGTTCCTCCCGCACCCGAAAAGAAACTAGGTGCACCCCTTTTTGACCTCTCCTACCTCCCTCACTAAGGAACTCCTTCTCTATCTCCTCTGCCCGAGAGCCCCTTACACCAGCTCGAATAACTACTACCACCGTAATGCTAGTTTTAGCCTTGATCGAGAGATTTAATCCATCCTAAAATAGCCTACATTTTCTCCCTCTCTACGTCCACTACTAGGGCTTCGACAGAATCGAGAACCAATCCTCAATAAAAGGTAGCCTCATACTCGACTACGGACATCTTTCCTTGGGTTAAAATAAGAAATTCTCTCCTCTTCCGATCTACTGTATACACCTCTGAATAATGATGTAGTTTTGATAGAATTTCCTTCTTAAAACTCTTTCCAGGTCACCTTCACCCTTGTCGTTGTCTACCACTAACAGATCTTCACCAATTTTATACTCTTCCTTCCCTATAACAAGAAGGTTGCTATATTTAGCTTTTCGCTTCCTCGTAGCACTTCATCACTTCAAAGACCCTTTCTATCCTCTAAAGCCAAACATCAACCCGAATAGGGTCGGTGGTCCCCCGAAACTCTTGAGCCCCCAACTTTCTAGCTCTCTCTACATTCCTTTACGCTTCTAAGATTTCTAAAACCGAAGGCTAGAACTAGAGGTCACCGCTACTACCACTACTCGAGTGATCATCCCTACCAAATGCGGCATACTCTCTACTTTCCCCCGAGCCCGTGCCCGGGATGGGGTCCACCGGCACCCGGGGTAGCAGAATGGGAATGAGAATCATGCATATGCTCTCCGAGATACTTCCCAACCCCGCACCATCGCATGGTGGATCACTGAGAAATGGCTGTCTCACTAGGTTGGCCTTCCCTATCAAACTTTCCCCGGGGCCTACCTCTACCACCTCACCTCTCTTCTGAGGGAGGCTGTTTCTCTCCATCCATTCTTGTTCCGATAGAAACCATCCTACAAGACACAATTCATTTGATCGTGTTCACTCATTTAAAATCTATACTCACTATGCTAGACTCATGCTTATACCCCTAAGATCTAATACCTAGGCTACGATACCAAAATTAATTTCTTATGAAAATTGGGTAGAGTTCTACTAGATCTTTATGCTAAGGCACCATAAAGCCCAAGACGATCTCTATCCAAGTGCACCACAAGTTACATGCACAAAATACCGAACCTCGCTTTAAAAACTTTTGACCTCTGCTCATTTTATTCATACTATTTACCGTATCACATCACAATTTATTTCATCTGTTTTCGAGTATAACATAAGATTTTCCACATCTATTCATCACATGATTCTAGGCAATATAACTTTCATCACTATACTTGCTATAAAAAAAAATCATACACAAATCCATTCCATAAATGACAATCCATTTTCTCATAACCACCCAAGTCCAAAAATACATCATAGGGTTACGTGAGTTATATACATCCATCTATATCCGTTTTAAATACATAAACAATCTAAGTAACATAAGTCCATGTCATCAACCAATTTATACACATCTAGCGACCCATACATCAAAATCAAAGGCATCCAAGAGCCAACCCGTTATCTCCGATCCGGAATCCAAAAATTTCAGCAGCTAGAGGGGTGAAGACCTAAGTCCTAGTGATTGGACGACGCACCATCCTAACAATAGGGGAAAAAACTAAGAACCATATTTTAAAACCAATAAGCATACTTCAATACAACATATCACAATTGATGCGTAAATCTTTTCGGGCATGTGATAAGAAAACTTATAAAGTTAGCTTATGCCTTTCCAATAAATGTAACTTAAATAAGATAATGCCACTTTACAAAACTTCCATGATGATGAGCTGGATGTGCTACCACTGAAGTGTACAAATCTACATGCTTATCCTCTCACGCAGTGTTACTCTCGGTGGGTGAGTGAACCGAGCGCCGAGGATCCCACCGCACCACATGGCACCCCTCACATGTGCGGTTCACCCCAATGCTTAGAGCTTCCCCCTTTTCCCCTGGGCCTCTGCCGCTTGCCCTCTCCATGAGCCTATATCCTCCGAGCCCCCTCGGGTCTATATAGTAACCTAGCTCTGTAACCGAGCTATAATTCTTGCCCCACTGGGCCCCGCTTTTACACCGCCCCCACTAGGCTGATTTAGCTTCAGTACTCCCCACAAGCCTCGGGATCATAGTATAATTGAGTCAGCAAGGAGGTGCCGACTATAATAGTGTGTGCAATGCTCATGCTAGCGGCTTTAATCTATAGGGTGATCACGTCCCATGATGGCCCCATGCTCTTTATGTCAGAGGCCCAATCTTGCTAGAATTCTCGGAAATATAAATTTATAATCCTAATATACAATCAGCTATATTTTCTTTAGGAAACATTGATATTCATGCATGCCGAATTGCATCACTTTGAAAACATAATCTCAAAAGTAAATTCCATGCTTTATTTTGAAATATGTGTTTTTATCCAAACAATGCTTTTCGCATGAAACTCTATACTTTGCTTTGAAACATGCTCTAGCCCATGTTTCCCTTTTCTTTTCTTAAATTTATACTTTCTTTGAAAACTCATGCTTTTTCTGCCAAACTTATGCTTTGCTAAAACTCACTTTGCTTTGAAACATGCTCTAGCTCATGTTCCTTTTCTTCTCTTAAACTCATGCTTTACTTTAAAATATGCTTTAAACCCATGCTTTGCTTTAGAACATGCTTTAAACTCATGCTTTGCTCTTAAACTCATGCTTTGCTTAAGAATATGCTTTCGAGAATAAGATACATCATAACGGGTTTTCATTTCCCATATTTAACTACTTGAAATACTATACTTAGCATAACATACTCCTCGATTTATAGCAAAATATCACTATGCTATCACTAAAACATGTTCTCAAAGCTAGAGGAGAAACCCATTCACCTTAGTCAGCTAGGGGTACATGGCACATATGGCTGCATTATTTCTCCCGTTGCGGGCTCTCTTTGAACTAATTTCTTAGCCTAAGTTATCATACATGCATTTATTAGGGTCACATGCATGAGGGTTTCATAGAAACTATGCATGCATGCTCTATGCCTTAGCATCTTAGCATAATATTCCTCAATCCCTAACATGCTTAAGGATTCATATAATCTACACATGCTATCACCTCATTTACCTCTCTAAATCATGAGATTTTAACATCATTCTCTAGCTTAGGAAAGTTTGGGCTTACCTTTAGAAAAGATGGCTAAACCACCAAGCTTCCTTCTCTTTCTTCTCTTCTTCTTCTCTTCTCCTTCTCTTCTTCATTTCTTTTTCTTCTTCTCTTCTTCTTCTCCACGGCTGAAACCCTCTCTTTTCTTTCTTCTCCCCCTTTTCTCTCTTTCTCTCTCTCCTTTCACATGGCCACTTAAGGACTAAGGAGGGATGGGTGGCCTTAAATGCTCTTAGAAATTTTCTATTTTGCCCCTCTTCACTCTTAAGTTACGCTTTTCAAAGCCCACATGGCTCCCTTCTCCACAAGTATTTTTGCCTTTCTAATTTTTTTTCCTACTACCTTGCCCTTCGAATCAAATCCTCGAAATAAATTTTTTACCAAATTTTACTTTTGCCCCACCGATCAAATTTTCAAGTTAATGCTCGACCAAATTTTCATTATCAAATGAAAAAACGAGGGTTTACTCCACCTATTAGTCCCAGCAGATGAATGCTAGCTTAAATGAGAGTGAAATTAGCCTCAAAACCACTTCCTGAGAAGATTTTTGTCCACCCGAAACCTTACTGAGAAACCTTGGTCTCATACCAATTTTCCACGAAAAATTTACCACATTAGTCGACTAATGGTAGTCGTATTGATTGTGACTACAAATTGGTTCCAAACCAATTTTACAGAAAGGAATCCTATCGGTTAGTTGAATAGCAAGTCGAAGCTAACTTCACAAAAATCTAACCAATTTCCATCCGTTAGCTGACTCTAGAGCCAACTAACCTCTCCCATTTTGTCACGAGTTAGCCGACTTTCTAAAGTCGGGCCTAACCTCAAATTCATTTTTTCCAAAAGTTAATTTCTCCCTCATAAAATCTTTTCCAAAAGCCCTTTTTATGCATTCCAACTCCTCCAAAATTTTCATTCCAACCTCTTCCCTAAGGATCAAAAGCAACTAGTAGACATTGAAATCATTACAAAAAACTCTAATTACAAGCCCAAATAACCGACTTTATTAGCTTTTTGGAAGGATCATGTAGGAAAACTCAAAATAACTTCAAATTTCACCTTTCACATCTTTTCAAGATTCCACTCAAATCATTAACAATAGAAGGCTAAAATAACAATAAAAATATGCTTAAAATGAAATTAAGCAATACTTCCAAGTTTGGGATATTACATTTAGAACTTGCTATTTTTCTTTGCAAAATTAATTGAACAAAATCCCCACAAGAGTATAGGAGATGAGATGGAGGGAAGGAAAGAAAGCTAACATATCAAATGATCTACAAGAGTATCAATATGAGGTTCCTGATGATCTTGATGAGAGTGCAGATGAACTTCTCTAAAAAACAAAAAAGAAAAGAAAGAGAATGTAGGTGAACATAGATATGTTTTTGAGGCCAAAAATGGTTCCTCTTGAGCGGTTCGAGCCTGATCATTGGATCAAATTAAAAACAATGTTGACAAAATTAATGTTTTGTAAGAGAGTTCTGCAATATGACATCTTAAGTCTTATGACGTTTTAATTCCCAGTTAGGAAGTTGATGAGAAGCTACTCAACGAGGTAGCGGACAATGTGGGATCAGTGGCAAAAATTGAGCAAAGTAAGTTGGGAAGAATCCTAAAGGGCATAATGAGAAAGAAAACATAGTTAACAGGGTCTATTAATACCATTAAATATTTGACAACAAAATGCAAATTGCAATTTTAGTCTAACATATTTATCAACTAGTCACAACAAGGTAGCAACCATGAAAATCCCTTTTTTCTCCTCTCTTTTAAAACATTTCCTTCTTTTCTGGTGTTCTAACCATTATCACTTTTTCCTCGGCTGTTGTAAACAGTTTAGTGCTCGTTTAATATTTTTCTAGAAAAAGTTTTCTAGGGTTTCCGATGGGAGAAGCAACGAGCAGGACAAAATAAATACTACTTCCTTCATAGTATCTATTATTTGGTAGGAGTGAGAAAAAGGTATGTGGGCTTCATATACAATTTTTTCTCTTCTTTCAACCAATGTGGAAAAATGAGGGTGAAAATTTTTTTTCTCTATTTTTCTCCCAACCAAACAACCCCCTAGTTCCTTTAAGTCATTTTCCTTTCGAGAAAGAAACAAAATTCAATTTTCCATCTGTAAAATAATTTCTATTTCTTGAGATGATGAGAATTCCTATGCCCATTCTAAATTAAATTTCACAAATCTAAAATAACCTCCAAAAATAAAAATAGAAAAACTGTAATAATCAATTTTGTTATGCAATAGTTAACATGTATGAAATTCAATATAGTAACCTAGATTAGTTCATCAAATCACTATATTGATCAATCCCTTACTCATTATTTAAATAGAAAAAGAGTTCATAAGACTGTAAACAAAAGTTTTATAATAAAGATTGAAATCTCACCAACTACTCAAAAACCATTTGCTAATTCTAAAAATTTATTTTTTCCCCAAATTCTTGGAAACTAACATCAATTAGAAAAAAGAATAAAAGAGTATTTTTCATGCCATAAAGCAAGGAAAGAAAAAAGAATGCAAAAACCTAACTTTTGAAGGATAGGGTTATGATTTGATGGCAAAGAAGGGAAAATAGGAAGGGTGAAAAGATTTTTCAGCAAGTGTGTGAGGAAGAGTGATGTTTGGGGATGTAATTTGAATAAATTTCTAATGACAATGGCTAAAAGCTATAGTTAAATTTTTAATAAGGGTTCTGAATTTTTTACTAGCCCTTGGTAAAGATTTTTCAATAATCTTTTATTTCCTATGTTAGCCCCATAAACCACAAAGGATGATAGTTAATATAAACTTATGCCAAAGAAAAATTACTTACACTTATAATTTCATTGTTAGCAATAGGGCTACAATAGATCTCGTGTCCTGACCTAGTCCTAACTCGATTTGTATTTAAAAACCCCTAGATGATTTGTGCTTAAAAACCCCTGGATTGAGTTGGGCTAGAAAATTAGATCCATTCAAAGTTCTAAGTTGGGTCTATCAATCTTTTGGTTGAAAATTAGATGGAAATTGCTATAGTGTCGCTGGGGATAAGATTTATTGTGAATAAAGAAAGCAAGTGAAAATCATGAAAGAGGATAGAGATATTTTAAAAATAAAAAGATATTTTATGTGATGGATGGGAAACAAGCTTATTTATTTGCAATAGGTAAATCTCCCCCACCCTCTTCCTCATTTTATAGGTAAATAATATCTATAGGAATTTGATATACTTTTCTACTTCTTTTAACTGAAAAAAAGAGGATGCCTAATCTAATCAATGAAAAGTTGATCAATTTTTTTTATTAAATTTATTCACCAAAAAATAGAATTAAAATTTATACGATAAGCTTTGCTTAAATAAAAAAAAAAAAGAAACAGTACAAGAAACAAATCTACATGATGGAATGCTAAATACTTCCAATGTTGACCACCAAGAGGCACGTTATTCTAATTTATTGTAATTCATTAACATCAAGAAAGTGCTCTAGTATAATATAGGTGTTATTTGTAAAAAGTTTTGCTATGTTAAAATGTCTTGCTTTACTTTTTTTTTTTTTTTTTCTTTACAAATTTGATTGCTTGGTACATCCTATCCTAATTAAAAAAAAAAAAAATTATAGCATGATAGCATAATGGATCCTTCAATATGTATAAAATAAAGCCTTTTTAAGTGTAGCTTGATCTTTTAAGCCTTCAAAATTAGCCTACTCGGTGGATTTTTTCTTTTTTTTCTTTTTCTTTTTCGTCCCAGTGAACTTGGTCCAATTAGAATTCATCTCCCCCTTAAAATTTAAATCCGGATAGATCCTTGATATATTTATATGCAATCTAAATTAACTATATATTTATATAATAATAAATTTAACCTTGCAATATTTGGTTGGAGACAGCTCCACGGAAATCCATGAGGCGGCGTTGCGGCGCCCACCAAATTCCTTCTTGCTATATATACGCCTATAAACCATTATATATACACCCATAAACCATTCGGAAGGGGGATATGAGCTTCACGGCTAGGATTTTTCGAAGGCTCGCTCCAAATCGGATCTGACAAAAATATATTATTAGAGAAAAAACAAGGAGGAGGAGGATTTGAATCGCTTGAGACGTGGACATCAGGTGACGATCTTCTTCAGTTTCCCTTTTTCATCCATTAGATCAACTCGTTTTCCACATCTGTATGATTTTAATGGAATCTGGATGGCCTTTTGTTTAATTTCGCAATATTTTTCCTTCTTTTCGAAAGGATATAAAATATAAATTTAGGTATCCGATGGTCAGTGATTTGATTTCAATTTCTAAGATTATAATTTCCGATTATTCTCGCTACGTTCTACAGAGCAAAAAAAAAAAACATCAATAGAAATTTTTTAATGAGCTTTCATCTGCACGTTTCGAGTTCTGTATATAATTCAATATCTTTGTTAACATTCTTTCTCTAACTGGTTCTAATTTTTTTTTTTTAAATAATTGTATAATTTCATCTTTAATTTTCCTTCTTTTGAGAACCTCGTATAATATAAAAAAAAAACAGACCAGCAGCCCAGGAGAAAAAAAAATTTAGTACCATTTTATGTGTGCACTAAGCTTTTTTTTTTTAAGGGTCATTTATTTGTTTTTATGCTAGTTTTGCGATGCTCTATTATAATTTAAAATGAACAACGCCATATCCCTTTGAGGTACGCTAGCTTTTAGACCAGAGAAGGTATCTAAGCAATACAACTGCTTTGTGAAGATTAGGTTAAAATAACTATTTTATTTTTCAGAGACAAAAACAACAGGTGGTGCATGGTGTGATGTGTTGGTATTATGGTATTATACTATTTATGCTTCTTTGTCTTTGGAAATACGGCAGAAAAATTCTGAGTAAAAATTTTGTTTGTGTTGTTTGATAATATATTTAGCATTTATCTCATATTTATGCATGTGATCGATTTATGGGAGTAAAAATCGAGAATTTCAATTATTTCTGGCTAAAATTTTATCCATCTAATTTTTAGGATTCAAATCGAATATGCTTAAGGAAAGTGGAAAAATAAACCACCGGATTTTTATTTTTATGTGGGCACTACTCGCAATGGCTGCATATTTGAGTTTCAGAGTCCGATCCCAAAATACAGAAAGGTAAGATTTGGGTGTTCAACGCATGGTTTAAGCTTTCTGACATGCCTTTAAAATCTGCAAAGTATGTTCTTGAAGTGGTCATGTCTCATCTTCCGCAAACCGGAGGACTAACAAGCCCGACCGACTTCCCAATGGTGAATAGGTTTGGTTGAAGGACTGGAGCAGAAGATGGTGTTGACCGAAAAGTCCTCATCCTTCTCTCTCTTCCATCGACTGAGCGAGCTCCCGCTTCCCGAGCAGGACAGGGCGTTGCATGGTCCTCAGCCATCATCAAGTGAAGCTGCCCGAGGCCTTCCATCATCCAGTGGTGCTCGGCGAGGGAGCGAATGGTGCTTCTTCGAGTGTATCTCTGGGGCTCCCTGCGCTTAATGCGCAACTTCCATCGATGGCTCCGTCATTTGCCGACTTCAGTGAAGCAATGGGATGGAACAACCTGGGAGGCACGAGTGGAACGCAAAGCTGGCAACCGACGGACGTGCAGGTAGCTGCACCGCCGACAGAGATGGGGTGGAATTCGGGGGGAGATGGAGTTAGAGAGCTGGGCTGCCGAGGGACTCCCAGCGGCTCGAGGGGAATGGAGAGCAGAGAAGCGTGGAGGTGGCTCTGCCGTCGCTACCGCCATCGTTGGACTTTTGGGGAAACGAGTTGGGAACTGGGCTGCCGACGGGCTCCCTGACGCTGGGTAGAAATGATTCCCGTCTGCCGCCGATGGATCCGTGGGCTTCCATTTGGAATTTGGACCGCTGATGTTGGTGCGGTCTCTGGGCAGCGCATGCCGTCAGCAAAAAAAAAAAATAATAATAATTTCTTTTAAATATTTGGAATTGGAACGTTCCCATTTCCTCTGATCATTTGCAGCCCCGTCTATGATGAAGCATTGGAGAAGGCGGTGGAGGTATTGGCGGTAGAGGAACTGAAGTGGATGATGAGAGCCCAGAAGAAGACTGATGTTAGCATGCAGAGGGCACAGCCGCTTGGAAGAACGACATGCATCATCGGTTATCATCCTACATGACAAAAAGTGCATATCCTCCGCACACAATACCTGAACATGTAACATCTCAATGAATCACATGTAACATCTCAATGAATCAGTGAAGGACCTTAAATAAAATGGTGATCTGAATACAACAACCATATGATGAGTGGCTGACATCAAATATGATGAAACCTAGAATCAACAATACAGGTAGCCTTGCTGACAAGATTGAATCAAATTTTTTAATCAGATACACAATGGTGGATTAGGTGCTTCTAAGTTACAGTCGCTGATTCATTATTATTGAGTCCCCTGATAATATCCACAAATATTCTATTCTCATGGAATCATGATTATAGGTGATGCTGTTTCATAGAATAGATATAGTCTGAATATTGAATGAAATTTGCATGAGAGTTTATAACCAATTTCTTCTCTCGAGCTGGTTGTTAGATGCTTCATTCTGTTTCTTTTTTTCTCCATATGTCAAGGAATGAATGATGGATTATATTGCATAAACATCGAATTTTCTATTTATTTTCCCTCTCAGGCACATTTAGTATTTGTGTTTTTACCCAATCACACTTGATAAGTCATAGTTATAATATATCCAAAGAGTTTTTTTTTTTTTTCTCTCTCGTTCTGTTATATACTAAGGTTGCAAGCGCAAACGCCATCCAACACAAGTTTCTTTCACTCCATTGTCAATGAAAATATAAGGTTTCTGCTGGTGATGAACACAAATTCATTCAGCGCCAGCACTGAGAAGGATGATGCCTTCTCTTGACATTTATGTCACACAAATAGTTCCATCAAGATAATTGAAAGGAGCACATTGCAGGTCTATTCAAATATTTAAAATGTTGAGACTTGCCATAAAAGCAGTGTGGCTAACTAGTGCCCTGGCATTCCTAACACAATTGAGTAATAAGCTATCTATTACAATTTGCAAGACTAAATAGAAGAATAAATTTCTTTATGGCTTTATATTCAGTCTGGTGAAGAACGTATTTGCTTTTATGTAAAATCATTAGAGTAAATGAAGAATAATTATATTTATAACGCATTAAAACAAGAGTTACCTAGATTTTTTTTTTTTTTTTTGACATGTTGGACGCTTGACACACTTCATGATACTCCTTGACACTTCATGGTTTTTCCCCCCCTCCGAGGGGATTGACGGTTCATGCTATTAAATTATAATGCCATCAGCATTACATGTCTACTTTTCAGAATTCTGCATGCAAGTTATTTACTTTAACAGATCAGTTAGCAAACCTTTTAGCCATTTTGTGAACTAAAAAACATATTTACATACATATACAAGAAATAGACATGCCCTTGCATCTAATTTGTGTGAGATATTTTTGGACGCTCAAACATATGAAACCATATCACATGTCCGAGTAAAGTTGACTAAATTAAGTTAAATTATTTCAATAATATTATTCTAAGCCTGATGGTGGACAATTGTTTTCATAGGGGCTCTTATGAAAAATTGTCTCTGCAATATTGCTGCAGACGCCCAGATCTATAATTTATTTGTTCAGCATCTATACCCATTATATCCCATGTAGTAGGGGCAGCAACAATTTAATCCCAAAGTTCCCTGGCCTAAGAGAAAATTTCCTTCGAGTTACAACTAAACATCCATGCTAGGTGTATTACTTTCTTTGTCATAGCATCAATCCTTGTTCTTTTATCTTCTTTTTGGGAAAGGAAGTTAAGAAACATCAATTAATAACTCATTAAAAGCATGAATTGGAAAAGGACTCTAACTCAAGACTCATGTATCAACACCAAGAGGCATTACCAACTCAAACTAGCTGGCAACCTCAGTATGTCGGCCCCTTGCACCGACGGTATGATTTCTTATGAAAATTGGGTAGAGATCTACTAATCTTTATGCTAAGTACCATAAAGCCCAAGCGATCCCTATCCAATTGCCATAAGTTACATGTACAAAATGCTATATCTGCTAAAAACTTTGACCTGCTCAATTCATTCATACTATTCATAAGATTACATCATAATTTATTTCATCCTGCTCATATAACATAAGATTTTCTCATCTATTCATCAGATGATTCTAGGCAATATAACTTTCATCACTATGCTGTTATAAAGACCATATACACAAATTCATTCTACAACCAAAAGTCATTTCTCATAACCACCCAAGTCCAAAATACATCATAGGGTTACAAAATACATCATAGGGTTACAGTCATACATATCCATTCATATCCATTTTAAATACATATACAATCCAAGTAACATAGGTCCATATCATCAACCAATTTATACACATCTAGCAGCCCATATCAAAATCAAGCATCCAAGAGCCAACTTGCTATCTCTGATCTGTAATCTAAAAATTTCAATAATAGAGGGGTGAGACCTAAGTCCCAGTGATTGGATAGCCATCTAACAATAGGGAAAAACTGAGAACCACATTTTAAAACCAATAAACATACTAATACAACATATCACAATAGATACTGAAATCTTTTCAATGAGATAAGAAAACTCATAAGTTAGCTTATGCTTCCAATAATGCAACTTAAATAAGAAATGTTACTTTTACAAAACTTCATGATGATGGGCTGGGTGTGCTACCACTAAGGTACATCCCTACAGTCGCCCTCCTGCAGGTGTACTCTCAGTGGGTGAGTATACTAAGCACCGAGGATCCCTGCACCACATGGCACCCCTCACATGTGCGGTTCACCCCAGGTGTGAGCCCCTTTTCCCTGGGCCTCCTGCTTGCCCCCTCCATGAGCCTATATCTCTGTGCCCCCTCGGGCTATATAGTAACCTAGCTCTTAACCGAGCTGTGATTCTTGCCCCACTGGGCTGCTTGCAATCTACCCCACTGGGCTGATCTAGCTTGTACTCCCCCTGACCTCGGGATCATAGTACGATTGAGTCGCAAGAAGGTGCCGGCTATAATAGTATGTGCAATGCTCATGCTATGGCACAGTCCACAGGGTGATCAGCCCCATAGATGGCCCCATGCTCTTTATGCTTATGCTGTAAAAAATACTCCAATATAAGTTTATAATCCAATATACAACCAGCTATACTTTCTTTGAAACATTGATATTCATGTATGCCCATGCATCTCTTTGAAACATAAATTTGAAAAGTAAATTCCATGCTTTACTGAAACATGTGTTTTTATCCAAACCATGCTTTTCATAAAACTCTATGCTTTGCTTTGAAACATGCTCTAGCCCGTGTTTTCTTTTCTTTTCTTAAATTCATGCTTTGCTGAAACTCATGCTTTTTCTGAAACTTATGCTTTGCTGAAACTCACTTTGCTTTGAAACATGCTCTAGCCCATGTTTTCTTTTCTTTTCTTAAACTCATGATTTGCTGAAACTCTTGCTTTGCTTTAGAACATGCTTTAAACTCATGCTTTGCTTTTAAACTCATGCTTTGCTTTAAACTATGCTTTAAACCCATGCTTTGCTTTAGAACATGCTTTAAACACATGTTTTGCTTTAGAACTCATGTTTTGCTATATAATATGCTTTAAGAATAAGATACATCATAACTGTGTTCTCATTTTTCATATTTAACTACTTGAAATACTATACTTAGCATAACATACTCTGATTTATAGCAAAATACCACTATGCTATCATAATACATTTCTCAAAGCTAGATGAGAAATCCACTCACCTTAGCTGTTAGCGCACCCTTGCTCTGGCTCCCTTGAACCAATCTCTTGGCTTAAGTCATCATACATGCATTATTAGGGTCACAAGCACCAAGGTTTTCATGAAACTATGCATGCATGCTCTATGCCTTAGCATCTTAGCATAATATTCCTCAATCCCTAACATACTCAAAGATTTACAACATATTTATGCTATCACCTCATTTGCCTCTAAATCATGAGATTTAAACATCATTCTTTAGCTTAGGGAAGTTTGGACTTACCTTAGCAAAGATAGGCTAAACCACCAAGCCATTTTCCTTTTCTTCCCTTCCTCTTCTTCTCTTCTTCCTCTCTTCTTCTTCTTTTCTTTTTCTTCTTCTCTTCTTCTTCTCCACGGTTGGCAGAACCCTCTCCTTTCTTTCTTTTTTTTTTCTCCCTCTTTTCTCTCTTTTTCTCTCCTTTCACACGCTGCTTAAGGACCAAGAGGGATGGGTGACCTTAAATGCTCTTAAAAATTTTCATTTTGCCCCTCTTCACTCCTAAGTCACACTTTTCAAAGTCCACATGGCTCCCTTCTCCGCCAAGTATTTTTGCCCCTTCAATTTTCTTTCCTACCTTGCCCTTGATTAAATCCTCAAATAACTTTTTATCAAATTCTACTTTTGCCGCTGGCCAAATTTTCATTAATACCCCTGGCCAAATTTTCATTATCAGATAAATAACAGGGGTTACCCACCTATTAGTCAGCATGAATGCTAGCTAATGAGAGTTAAATCATCCTCAAACCACTTCCACAGAAGATTTCTGTCCATCTGAAACCTTAGTTAAGCATGCTTTGGTGAGAGCGATGGGTGACCCACTGGGAAGTCCTTAATTAAGGGTGAAATTGATCTCAAATCAACTCCACAGACAAAATTCCCACAGTAGTCGGGACAAAATTCCCACAGTAGCCGACTACTGTGGCCAAAATCCCTTTCAAACCACTTTTACAAAGATATTTTATAAAGTAGTCGACTAACTAGTCGACTACTTTGGCCAAAAATCCTCCCAGGCAAGTTTTACAGAAAACTTTTCTACAGTAGTTGACTACTACTTTGGCCAAAAATCCTCCCAAGCAAGTTTTACAAAAAACTTTTCTACAGTAGTCGACTACCTCCCAGGCAAGTTTTACAAAAAACTTTTCCACAGTAGTCGACTAAGTAGTCGACTACTGTGGCAACAAAAATTCTTCAAGCCTCCAAACAGTGAGCTTCAGCGAGTTAGCTAACTCTAAAGTCAGCTAACTTCCCCTGTTAGCTCACAAAAATCCACCAGTCAGCCAAAAACTCAGAGTTAGCTGACTCTAGAGTCAGCTAACTTCCAAATTTGACTGACTAACAACCCAAAAATTTCAGCCATCTTCTCAATTAGTTAATAAATGAGTCAATTAACATCCAAAAGCCATTCTAATGCATTCCAACTTCCAAAATCTTCATTCTAACTTCTCCCAAGGATCAAAAACAACTAGAAAACATTGAAATCATCACAAAAACTTCGATTAAAAGCCCAAATAAATGACTTTATCAACATTTTGAAAGGATCATGGGAGAAAATTCAAAACAACCTCCAAAATTTTAGCCTTCACA
This sequence comes from Metroxylon sagu, assembly GCA_017589505.3. Taxonomy (NCBI): domain Eukaryota; kingdom Viridiplantae; phylum Streptophyta; class Magnoliopsida; order Arecales; family Arecaceae; genus Metroxylon; species Metroxylon sagu. The sequence goes on along the minus strand of JACVBY030000034.1, from coordinate 19,396 downwards.
TTTTCTTAAGATTCCCACTCAATCATTCATACTAGAAGGCTAAACTAACAATAAAAACATGCTTAAAATGAAATTACAAGTCTTCCAAGTTTAGGATATTATAATCTTCCCCCCTTTAGGAAATTTCGTCCCCAAAATTTAGCTATTTTCAACTTGAAACAAATGAGGATACTTTAATCTCATCTCATCCTCTCTCTCCCATGTAGCTTCCTCTCTCTGATGATTCTGCCACTGTACTTTAACTAAAGGGATCTTTTTGCTACGGAATTGTTTAACCTCCCTGCTCAAAATTTGCACTGGTTCTATTACAAAAGATAAATCTTTACGTAACTCTATTGGCTCTAATCGAAGCACATGAGAGGAATCGGCACATACTTCCTAAGCATTGATATATGAAACACATTATGGATCTGAGTGAGTTGTGGTGGCAAGGCCAATCTATATGCAAGTATCCCAACCTTTTCAATAATCTCATAGGGTCCAATGTATCGGGGACTTAATTTTCCTTTCTTCCCAAATCTCATGATACCCTTCCAAGGAGATACTTTCAAGAATACCTTGTCTCCTACCTCAAATTTCACATCTCTATGTTTCTTATTTGCATAGCTCTTCTGTCTATCTTGGGCTACCTTTAATTTAGCTCTAATAATTCTAACTTGATCTGCTGTGAGCCGCACCAACTCGGGCCTAGCAGCCTCCTTTCTTCTTCTTCGTCCCAGGATACTGGAGTTCTACATTTTCTTCCATATAAAGCTTCATAAGGTACCATATCAATGCTAGAATGATAACTGTTATTATATGCAAACTCAATCAATGGCAAGTGCTCATCCCAGCTACCTGAAAATTCAATAACACATGCTCTCAACATATCCTTCAGTGTTTGGATAGTTCTCTCAGACTGCCCATCAGTTTGAGGATGAAATGTTGTACTAAATCTTAACTTAGTGCCTAAAGCTTTCTGCAACTCTGCCCAAAAATGAGATGTGAACCTTGGATCTTTATCTGATACAATGGATACTGGCACCCCATGTCTACTTACAATTTCATTCACATACAACTTTGCTAATCTATCCAAGGTAAATGAAATCTGGATAGGCAAAAAGTGGGTAGACTTTGTCAATCTATCTACTATCACCCAAATAGAATCATTACCTCTTCTTGCCTTTGGGAGACTCACAACAAAATCCATGGTAATGTGCTCCCACTTCCATTCTGGCACAAATAATGGCTGCATTTTGTCTGCTGGGCTTTGATGTTCTGCTTTAATCTGCTGGCACACTAAACATTTAGCAACATACCCAACTATCTCCTTTTTGATCCCATGCCACCAATAATTTTGCTTAATAGTTCTATACATCTTAGTGCTTCCTGGGTGCATTGCATAGGCTGAACTATAGGCTTCTTGCAGAATTTGCTCCTTTAATGATTCTACTACTGGCACACATACTCTATTCTTAAATAACAATATACCATCATTTCTAACTGAAAATTCCGACTGGGACCCACTCAGAACTAATTCTTTAGCTTTTTGCAATTGTGGATCCTACACTTGAGCCTTTCTTATTTCCTCAAGCAACATTGGTCTGACTCTGAAATTTGCTAGCAAGGCCCCTGAACTATCTGCTGCCAGCTCTGCATCTAGCTCTCTCAATTCTAACATTAGAGGTAACTGCACTGCTCTAATGGAAGCTAAGGTTGCTGTAGACTTCCGACTCAATGCATCAGCCACTACATTGGCTTTCCCTGGGTGATACTCTATAGTACGTCATAATCTTTTATCAACTCTATCCATCTCCTTTGTCTAAGATTCAATTCTTTTTGTGTTAGGATATACTTTAAGCTTTTGTGATATATAAATATATAGCATTTCATCCCATACAAATAGTGTCTCCATATTTTTAATGCAAATACTACTGCTGCTAATTCTAAATCATGGGTAGGGTAATTCTTTTCATGAGACCTTAACTGTCTAGAGATGTAGGCAATCACCTTCCCATTTTGCATCAATACACACCCCAAACCTTTGAAAGATGCATCACTATATATCACAAAATCACTGTTACTATCTGGGAGTGTGAGCACTGGAGCTGAAGTCAATCTCCTCTTCAACTCATCCATACATTCTTGACATTCACTAGACCATTCAAATTTAGTATTCTTTCTTAATAGCTTGGTCATGGGAGAAGCTATAATAGAGAAGTTTTCTATAAATCTTCTATAGTATCCTGCCAAGCCCAAGAAACTCCTCACCTTTGTCTGATTTGTAGGTGCTTCCCAATTCACTATTGCCTCTATTTTCTGGGGGTCTACCATAATACCCTTAGCTGATATCACATGTCCCAAGAATTTAACCTCATCTAGCCAAAATTCACTTTTACTCAACTTGGTATATAACTACTTCTCCCTTAAGATCTGCAACACTGTCCTCAAATGCTGCTCATGCTCCTCTCTACTTTTAGAATAGATCATAATATCATCAATGAACACTATCACAAATTTATCTAAAAATTTCTGAAACACCTGATTCATTAATCCCATAAAAGCAGCTGGGGCATTGATCAAGCCAAAAGGCATCACCAAAAACTCATAATGACCATATCTGGTCCTGAAAGCAGTCTTTGGTACATCATCTTTCTTTATTTTCAACTGGTGATACCTAGATCTAAGGTCAATCTTTGAAAACACTGCTGCCCCCTGAAGCTGATCAAACAGATCATCTATCCTTGGCAATGGATAATTATTTCTAATGGTCACCTTGTTGAGCTGTCTATAGTCTATGCATAACCTCAAGGTACCATCTTTCTTCTTTACAAACAACACAGGTGCACCCCAAGGTGAAACACTGGGTCTAATGAACCCTTTATCAAGCAACTCCTGAAGCTGGACTTTTAATTCTTTTAATTCTGCTGGAGCCATTCTATAGGGTGCCCTGGCTATAGGTCTAGTATCAGGGGTCAAGTCTATACTGAACTCTATCTCTCTGTCTAGTGGCAATCTTGGCAACTCCTTAGAAAATACATCTGAAAATTCACATACCACCGAAATATCAGATAGCTCTGAACCATTATCCTCTAAATTCACTACACAAGCTAGATAGGCTTCATACCCCTTTCTTAGCATTCTGCTAGCTGTCAAGGCTGAAATCACACTTGAGGGCAACACTCTCCTTTCTCCTACAAAATAAATCTCTCTACCATCTGAAGTAAGAAATACTACTTCGTTCTTTGAACAGTCTACTTTGGCCCTATGCATTGATAACCAATCCATCCCTAATATAGCATCAAATTCTTTTAGATTTAATGGAATCAAATCTGCTAACAATTCTTGGCCCTCTACTAAAATGGCACAGTCTTTACACACCTGATCTGCAATGAAAGGTTTCCCTACTGGCACGGATACTACCAACTGACTACTCAATAAACTCACAGCTTTATTTAGATGCTTGATAAAATCTACTGCTATGAATGAATGCGTAGATCTAGAATCAATTAAAACATAAGCATCAAAATTACAAATGGGTAATATACCTGTCACCACATCTGGGTTGACCTGAGCCTCCTGCCTGATCATTGCAAAAACTCTAGCTTCAGCCCTTGGAACACTAGGAATCATCCCTTGCTGATTAGCACTAGATCTCATCTGACTGGCTGAAGCTGGGATACTACTATCTCCCCTTCTAGCAGGCTGTCCTCTAGGTGCAGCTGATCCTTGAGGATGATCGCTGCTTAGCACTCTCTTGGGACAATCTCTCTTCAAGTGGTCTATCTGACCACAAATATAACATCCTCTTTTACCCATCTTACATTCCCCAGAGTGCATCTTCCCACAGACACTGCATTGGGGTAGAGCTATCCCACCACCCAAGGAGCGGCTCTGATCTCTTATCTCTCCTGCCACTCTACTACTAACAGCCTGAGACATCCCTCCATATACTGTTTTTCTCTGGACAGGACTAGATACTGACAAAGATGCTGACCTTCTACCAACATCTGCAGGAGCTTTATGACTGGAACTAAACTGTCCCGCCCTCTAGGGCTTCTTGAACTGCTGAGTTCCTCCTGCACCTGAAGGAAAACTAGGTGCACCCCTTTTTGACCTCTCCTGCCTCTTACTAAGGAACTCCTTCTCTATCTCCTCGGCCCTGAGAGCCCCTTGCACTAGCTCAGAATAACTACTATAACACTGCATGCTGGTCTTAACCTTGATTGGGAGATTTAAGCCATCATGAAATAGCCTACATTTCTCCCTCTCATCCACTACTAGGGCTTCAGCAAATCGAGACAACTCAATAAAGGTAGCCTCATACTCAACTACAGACATCTTTCCCTAGGTTAAATTAAGAAATTCTCTCCTCTTCTGATCTCTATATACCTCTGAATAATATTGCTGATAGAATTCCTTCTTAAAACTCTCCCAGGTCACCTCCACCCCTTGGGCTGTCTACTACTAACAGACCTCCACCAATTTTGTGCTCTACCTTCCAACAAGAAGGTTGCTATACTCAGCTTTTGCTCCTTAGAGCACTTCATCACTTCAAAGACCCTTTCTATCCTTTGAAGCCAAACATCAGCCTGAATAGGGTCAGTGGTCCTCTGAAACTCTAGAGCTCCCAACTTTCTAGCTCTCTCTACATTCCTTTCTACTTCAAGATTTCTAGACTGAAGGCTAGAACTAGAGGTTACTGCTACTACCACTGCCTGAGTGATCATCCCCACCAAATCTGGCATACTCGGCCCCTGAGCCTGTGCCAGGGATGGGTCCACTGGCACCGGGGTAGTAGAATGGGAATGAGAATCATGCATATGCTCTTGAGATACTTCCACTCCTGCACCATCAGATGGTGGATCACTAGAAACAGCTCTACAAGGTTGGCCTTCCTTATCAGACTTTCTGGGCCTACCCCTACCTCTGCCTACCCCTACCTCTGCCTCTCTTAGAGGATTGCTCTCCATCCATTCTTGTCCTGGTAGAAACCATCCTACAAGACACAATTCATTTGATCAGGTTCATCATTCAAAACTATACTCACTATACTAGACTTATGCTTATGCCCCTAGGATCTAATACCTAAGCTCTGATACCAAAACTTTGTCAGCCCCTTGCACCGACGGCATGATTTCTTATGAAAATTGGGTAGAGATCTACTAGTCTTTATGCTAAGTACCATAAAGCCCAAGCGATCCCTATCCAGTTGCCATAAGTTACATGCACAAAATGCTATATCTGCTAAAAACTTTGACCTGCTCAATTCATTCATACTATTCATAAGATTACATCACAATTTATTTCATCCTACTCATATAACATAAGATTTTCTCATCTATTCATCAGATGATTCTAGGCAATATAACTTTCATCACTATGTTGTTATAAAGACCATATACACAAATTCATTCTATAACCAAAAGTCATTTCTCATAACCACCCAAGTCCAAAATACATCATAGGGTTACAGTCATACATATCCATCCATATCCATTTTAAATATATATACAATCCAAGTAACATAAGTCCATATCATCAACCAATTTATACACATCTAGCAGCCCATATCAAAATCAGGCATCCAAGAGCCAACCTGCTATCTTTGATCTGTAATCCAAAAATTTCAACAATAGAGGGGTGAAACCTAAGTCCCAATGACTGGATAGCCATCTAACAATGGGGAAAACTGAGAACCACATTTTAAAACCAATAAACATACTGATACAAGATATCACAATAGATACTGAAATCTTTTCAATGAGATAAGAAAACTCATAAGTTAGCTTATGCTTCCAATAATGCAACTTAAATAAAAAATGCCACTTTTACAAAACTTCATGATGATGGGCTGGGTGTGCTACCACTAAGGTACATCCCTATAGTCACCCTCCTGTAGGTGTACTCTCAGTGGATGAGTGTACTGAGCACCGAGGATCCCCGCACCATATGGCATCCCTCACATGTGCGGTTCACCCCAGGTGTAAGCTTGCCCCTTTTCCCTAGGCCTCCTGCTTGCCTCCTCCATGGGCCTATATCTCTGTGCCCCCTCGGGCTATATAGTAACCTAGCTCTTAATCGAGCTGTGATTCTTGCCCCACTGGGCTGCTTGCAATCTGCCCCACTGGACTGATCTAGCTTGTACTCCCCCTGACCTCGGGATCATAGTACGATTGAGTCGCAAGGAGGTGCCGGCTATAATAGTGTGTGCAATGCTCATGCTATGGCACAGTCTACAGGATGATCAGCCCCATAGATGGCCCCATGCTCTTTATGCTTATGCTGTAAAAAATACTCCAATGTAAGTTTATAATCCAATATACAACCAGCTATACTTTCTTTGAAACATTGATATTCATGCATGCCCATGCATCTCTTTGAAACATAAATCTGAAAAGTAAATTCCATGCTTTATTGAAACATGTGTTTTTATCCAAATCATGCTTTTCATAAAACTCTATACTTTGCTTTGAAACATGCTCTAGCCCATGTTTCCTTTTCTTTTCTTAAATTCATGCTTTGCTGAAACTCATGCTTTCAAAGAAAGTATAGGCTGGTTGTATATTGGATAATAAACTTACATTGGAAGTATTTTTTACGGCATGCAAGCATAAAGAGCATGGGGGCCATCTATGGGGCTGATCATCACGTAGGCTTGATGCCATAACGCATGGCATTGCACACACTATTATAGCCGTCACCTCCTTGCGACTCAATCGTACTATGATCCCGAGGTCGAGGGGAGTACAAGCTAGATCGGTCCCGGTGGGGCGGTGCAAGCGACCCGGTGGGGCAAGAAACACGACTCGATTAAGAGCTAAGTTACTATATAGCCCGAGGGGGCACGGAGATATAGGCTCATGGAGGAGGCAAGCGAGGAGGCCTAGGGAAAGGGGCAAGCTTACACTTGGGGTGAACCGCACATGTGAGGGATGCCATATGGTGCGAGGATCCTCGGTGCTCGGTACACTCATCCAACGAGAGTACACCTACGGGAGGGTGACTATAGGGATGTACCTTAGTGGTAGCACACCTAACCCATCATCATGAAGTTTTGTAAAAGTGGCATTTTTTATTTAAGTTGCATTATTGGAAGCATAAGCTAACTTATGAGTTTTCTTATCTCATTGAAAAGATTTCAGTATCTATTGTGACATCTTGTATCAGTATGGTTATTGGTTTTAAAATGTGGTTCTCGGTTTTTCCCCATTGTTAGATGGCTATCCAGTCATTGGGACTTAGGTTTCACCCCTCTATTGTTGAAATTTTGGATTACGGATCAAAGATAGCGAGTTGGCTCTTGGATGCCTGATTTTTTGATATGAGCTGCTAGATGTGTATAAATTGGTTGATGATATGGACTTATGTTACTTGGATTGTATATATATTTAAAATGGATATGGATGGATATGTATGACTGTAACCCTATGATGTATTTTGGACTTGGGTGGTTATGAGAAATGACTTTTGGTTATAGAATGAATTTGTGTATATGGTCTTTATAACAACATAGTGATGAAAGTTATATTGCCTAGAATCATCTGATGAATAGATGAGAAAATCTTATGTTATATGAGTAGGATGAAATAAATTGTGATGTAATCTTATGAATAGTATGAATGAATTGAGCAGGTCAAAGTTTTTAGAGGATATAGCATTTTGTGCATGTAACTTATATGGCCATTTGGATAGGGATCGCTTGGGCTTTATGGTACTTAGCATAAAGACTAGTAGATCTCTACCCAATTTTCATAAGAAATCATGCCGTCGGTGCAAGGGGCTGACAAAGTTTTGGTATCAGAGCTTAGGTATTAGATCCTAGGGGCATAAGCATAAGTCTAGTATAGTGAGTATAGTTTTGAATGATGAACCTGATCAAATGAATTGTGTCTTGTAGGATGGTTTCTACCAGGACAAGAATGGATGGAGAGCAATCCTCTAAGAGAGGCAGAGGTAGGGGTAGGCCCGGAAAGTCGATAAGGAAGGCCAACCTTGTGGAGGCATTTCTAGTGATCCACCATGCGATGGTGCGGGAGTGGAAAGTATCTCGAGAGCATATGCATGATTCTCATTCCCATTCTACTACCCCGGTGCCGGTGGACCCATCCTGGCACAGGCTCGGGGGGCAGAGTATGCCGGATTTGAGGTGGGGATGATCACTCGGGCGGTGGTAGTAGCGATAACCTCTATTTCTAGCCTTCAGTCTAGAAATCTTGAAGTAGAAAGGAATGTAGAGAGAGCTAGAAAGTTGGGAGCTCTAGAGTTTTAGAGGACCACTGACCCTATTCAGGCTGATGTTTGGCTTCAAAGGATAGAAAGGGTCTTTGAAGTGATGAAGTGCTCTAAGGAGCAAAAGGCTGAGTATAACGACCTTCTTGTTGGAAGGTAGAGCACAAAATTGGTGGAGGTACGTTAGTAGTACGGCCAAGAGGGTGGAGGTGACCTGAGAGAGTTTTAAGAAGGAATTCTATCAGCAATATTATTCAGAGGTATATAGAGATCAGAAGAGGAGAGAATTTCTTAATTTAACCTAGGGAAAGATGTCTGTAGTTGAGTATGAGGCTACCTTTATTGAGTTGTCTCGATTTGCTGAAGCCCTAGTAGTGGATGAGAGGGAGAAATGTAGGCTATTTCATGATGGCTTAAATCTCCCAATCAAGGTTAAGACCAGCATGCAGTGTTATAGTAGTTATTCTGAGCTAGTGCAAGGGGCTCTTAGGGCCGAGGAGATAGAGAAGGAGTTCCTTAGTAAGAGGCAGGAGAGGTCAAAAAGGGGTGCACCTAGTTTTCCTTCAGGTGCGGGGAGGAACTCGGCGGTTCAAGAAGCACAGAGGGCGGGACAATTTAGTTCCAGTCATAAAGCTCCTGCAGATGTTGGTAGAAGGTCAGCATCTTTGTCAGTATCTAGTCCTGTCCAGAGAAAAACAGTATATGGAGGGATGTCTCAGGCTGTTAGTAGTAGAGTGGCAAGAGAGATAAGAGATCAGAGCCGCTCCTTGGGTGGTGGGATAGCTCTACCCCAATGCAGTGTCTGTGGGAAGATGCACTCTGGGGAATGTAAGATGGGTAAAAGAGGATGTTATATTTGTGGTCAGATAGACCACTTGAAGAGAGATTGTCCCAAGAGAGTGCAGGGTAGCGATCGTCCTCAAGGATCAGTTGCACCTAGAGGACAGCCTGCTAGAAGGGGAGATAGTAGTATCCCAGCTTCAGCCAGTCAGATGAGATCTAGTGCTAATCAGCAAGGGATGATTCCTAGTGTTCCAAGGGCTGAAGCTAGAGTTTTTGCAATGATCAGGCAGGAGGCTCAGGTCAACCCAGATGTGGTGACGGGTATATTACCCATTTGTAATTTTGATGCTTATGTTTTAATTGATTCTAGATCTACGCATTCATTCATAGCGGTAGATTTTATCAAGCATCTAAATAAAGGTTTGTGAGTTTATTGAGGTAGTCGAGTTGGTAGTATCCGTGCCGGTAGGGGAAACCTTTCATTGCGGATCAGGGTGTGTAAAAAAAGCATTTGTGCCATTTTAGTAGAGGGCCAAGAATTGTTAGCGATTTGATTCCATTAAATCTAAAAGAATTTGATGCTATATTAGGGATGGATTGGTTATCAATGCATAGGGCCAAAGTAGGCTTGTTCAAAGAACGAAGTAGTATTTCTTACTTCAGATGGTAGAGAGATTTATTTTGTAGGAGAAAGGAGAGTGTTGCCCTCGAAGTGTGATTTCGGCCTTGACGGCTAGCGAGAATGCTAAGAAAGGGGTATGAAGCCTATCTAGCTTGTGTAGTGAATTTAGAGGATAATGGTCGAGCCGTATCGATATTTGGTGGTATGTGAATTTTTAGATGTATTTCCCTGCCTAAAGGAGTTGCCAAGATTGCCACCCGAGACGGAGAGATAGAGTTCGGTATAGACTTGACCCACGATACTAGACCTATAGCAGGGGCACCTATAGAATGGCTCCGGCGGAATTAAAAGAATTAAAAGTCCAGCTTCAGGAGTTGCTTGATAAAGGGTTCATTAGACCCAGTGTTTCACTTTGGGGTGCACCTGTGTTGTTTGTAAAGAAGAAAGATGGTACCTTGAGGTTATGCATAGACTATAGACAGCTTAACAAGGCGACCATTAGAAATAATTATCCATTGCCAAGGATAGATGATCTGTTTGATCAGCTTCATGGGGCAGCAGTGTTTTCAAAGATTGACTTTAGATCTGGGTATCACTAGTTGAAAATAAAGAAAGATGATGTACCAAAGACTGCTTTCAGGACCAGATATGGTCATTATGAGTTTTTGGTGATGCCTTTTGGCTTAATCAATGCCCCAGCTGCTTTTATGGGATTAATGAATCAGGTGTTTCAGAAATTTTTAGATAAATTTGTGATAGTGTTCATTGATGATATTATGATCTATTCTAAAAGTAGAGAGGAGCATGAGCAGCATTTGAGGACAGTGTTGCAGATCTTAGGGGAGAAGCAGTTATATACCAAGTTAAGTAAAAGTGAATTTTGGCTAGATGAGGTTAAATTCTTGGGACATGTGATATTAGCTAAGGGTATTATGGTAGACCCCCAGAAAATAGAGGCAATAGTGAATTGGGAAGCACCTACAAATCAGACAAAGGTGAGGAGTTTCTTGGGCTTGGCAGGATACTATAGAAGATTTATAGAAAACTTCTCTATTATAGCTTCTCCCATGACCAAGCTATTAAGAAAGAATACTAAATTTGAATGGTCTAGTGAATGTCAAGAATGTATGGATGAGTTGAAGAGGAGATTGACTTCAGCTCCAGTGCTCACACTCCCAGATAGTAACAGTGATTTTGTGATATATAGTGATGCATCTTTCAAAGGTTTGGGGTGTGTATTGATGCAAAATGGGAAGGTGATTGCCTACATCTCTAGACAGTTAAGGTCTCATGAAAAGAATTACCCTACCCATGATTTAGAATTAGCAGCAGTAGTATTTGCATTAAAAATATGGAGACACTATTTGTATGGGATGAAATGCTATATATTTATATATCACAGAAGCTTAAAGTATATCCTAACACAAAAAGAATTGAATCTTAGACAAAGGAGATGGATAGAGTTGATAAAAGATTATGACGTACTATAGAGTATCACCCAGGGAAAGCCAATGTAGTGGCTGATGCATTGAGTCGAAAGTCTACAGCAACCTTAGCTTCCATTAGAGCAGTGCAGTTACCTCTAATGTTAGAATTGAGAGAGCTAGATGCAGAGCTGGCAGTAGATAGTTCAGGGGCCTTGCTAGCAAATTTCAAAGTCAGACCAATGTTGCTTAAGGAAATAAGAAAGGCTCAAGTGCAGGATCCACAATTGCAAAAAGCTAAAGAATTAGTTCTGAGTGGGTTCCAGTCGGAATTTTCAGTTAGAAATGATGGTATATTGTTATTTAAGAATAGAGTATGTGTGCCAGTAGTAGAATCATTAAAGGAGCAAATTCTGCAAGAAGCCTATAGTTCAGCCTATGCAATGCACCCAGGAAGCACTAAGATGTATAGAACTATTAAGCAAAATTATTGGTGGCATGGGATCAAAAAGGAGATAGTTGGGTATGTTGCTAAATGTTTAGTGTGCCAGCAGATTAAAGCAGAACATCAAAGCCCAGCAGACAAAATGCAGCCATTATTTGCGCCAGAATGGAAGTGGGAGCACATTACCATGGATTTTGTTGTGAGTCTCCCAAAGGCAAGAAGAGGTAATGATTCTATTTGGGTGATAGTAGATAGATTGACAAAGTCTACCCACTTTTTGCCTATCTAGATTTCATTTACCTTGGATAGATTAGCAAAGTTGTATGTGAATGAAATTGTAAGTAGACATGGGGTGCCAATATCCATTGTATCAGATAAAGATCCAAGGTTCACATCTCATTTTTGGGCAGAGTTGCAGAAAGCTTTAGGCACTAAGTTAAGATTTAGTACAACATTTCATCCTCAGAAAGTTGATGGGCGATCTGAGAGAACTATCCAAACAACTTGAAGGATATGTTGAGAGCATGTGTTATTGAATTTTCGGGTAGTATTTGGGATGAGCACTTGCCATTGATTGAGTTTGCATATAATAACGGTTATCATTCTAGCATTGATATGGTACCTTATAAAGCTTTATATGGAAGAAAATGTAGAACTCCGAGTATCTTTGGGATGAAGAAGAAGAAAGGAGAACGCTAGGCCCGAGTTGGTGCGACTCACCGCAGCCCAGAGATCAAGTTAGAATTATTAAGGAAGCTAAATTAAAGGTAGCCCAAGATAGACAGAAGAGCTATGCAAATAAGAAACATAGAGATGTGAAATTTGAGGTAGGAGACAAGGTATTCTTGAAAGTATCTCCTTGGAAGGGTATCATGAGATTTGGGAAGAAAGGAAAATTAAGTCCCCGATACATTGGACCCTATGAGATTATTGAAAAGGTTGAGATACTTGCATATAGATTGGCCTTGCCACCACAACTCACTCAGATCCATAATGTGTTTCATATATCAATGCTTAGGAAGTATGTGCCAGATTCCTCTCATGTGCTTCAGTTAGAGCCAATAGAGTTACAGAAAGATTTATCTTTTGTAATAGAACCAGTGCAAATTTTGAGCAGGGAGGTTAAACAACTCCATAGCAAAAAGATCCCTTTAGTTAAAGTACAGTGGCAGAATCATCAGAGAGAGGAAGCTACATGGGAGAGAGAGGATGAGATGAGATTAAAGTATCCTCATTTGTTTCAAGTTGAAAATAGCTAAATTTTGGGGACGAAATTTCCTAAAGGGGGGAAGATTATAATATCCTAAACTTGGAAGACTTGTAATTTCATTTTAAGCATGTTTTTATTATTAGTTTAGCCTTCTAGTATGAATGACTGAGTGGGAATCTTAAGAAAATGTGAAGGCTAAAATTTTGGAGGTTGTTTTGAATTTTCTCCTATGATCCTTTCAAAATATTGATAAAGTCATTTATTTGGGCTTTTAATCGAAGTTTTTGTGATGATTTCAATGTTTTTTGGTTGTTTTTGATCCTTGGGAGAAGTTAGAATGAAGATTTTGGAAGTTGGAATGCATTAAAATGGCTTTTGGATGATAATTGACTCATTTATTAACTAATTGATAAGATGGCTGAAATTTTTGGGTTGTTAGTCAGTCAAATTTGGAAGTTAGCTGACTCTAGAGTCAGCTAACTCTGAGTTTTTGGCTGACTGGTGGATTTTTGTGAGCTAACAGGGGAAGTTAGCTGACTTTAGAGTCAGCTAACTCGCTGAAGCTCACTGTTTGGAGACTGGAAGAATTTTTGTTGCCACAGTAGTCGACTACTTAGTCGACTGTCGACTACTGTAGAAAAGTTTTTTGTAAAACTTGCTTGGGAGGATTTTTGGCCAAAGTAGTAGTCAACTACTATGGAAAAGTTTTCTGTAAAACTTGTCTGTGGGAATTTTGTCTGTGGAGTTGATTTGAGATCAATTTCACCCTTAATTAAGGACTTCCCAGTAGGTCACCCATCGCTCTCACCTAAGCATGCTTAACTAAGGTTTCAGATGGATAGAAATCTTTTGTGGAAGTGGTTTGAGGATGATTTAACTCTCAAGTATTCATGCTGACTAATAGGTGGGTAACCCCTGTTATTTATCTGATAATGAAAATTTGGCCAGGGGTATTAATGAAAATTTGGCCAGCGGCAAAAGTAGAATTTGATAAAAAGTTATTTGAGGATTTAATCAAGGGTAAGGTAGGAAAGAAAATTTAAGGGGCAAAAATACTTGGCGGAGAAAGGAGCCATGTGGACTTTGAAAAGTATGACTTAGGAGTGAAGAGGGGCAAAATGGAAATTTTTAAGAGCATTTAAGGTCACCCATCCCTCTTGGTCCTTAAGCGGCGTGTGAAAGGAGAGAAAAAGAGAGAAAAGAGGGAGAAAAAAAAAAGAAAGAAAGGAGAGGGTTCTGCCAACCGAAGAGAAGAAGAAAAAGAAAAGAAGAAGAAGAGAGGAAGAGGAAGGGAAGAAAAGGAAAATGGCTTGGTGGTTTAGCCTATTTTTGCTAAGGTAAATCCAAACTTCCCTAAGCTAAAGAATGATGTTTAAATCTCATGATTTAGAGGCAAATGAGGTGATAGCATGAATATGTTGTAAATCTTTGAGTATGTTAGGGATTGAGGAATATTATGCTAAGATGCTAAGGCATAGAACATGCATGCATAGTTTTATGAAAACCTTGGTGCTTGTGACCCTAATAATGCATGTATGATGACTTAAGCCAAGAGATTGGTTCAAGGGAGCCAGAGCAAGGGAGATAGCAGTTATAGCAGTGCGCTAACAGCTAAGGTGAGTGGATTTCTCATGTAGCTTTGAGAAATGTTTTATGATAGCATAGTGGTATTTTGCTATAAATCAGAGTATGTTATGCTAAGTATAGTATTTCAAGTAGTTAAATATGAAAAATGAGAACACAGTTATGATGTATCTTATTCTTAAAGCATATTATATAGCAAAACATGAGTTCAAAAGCAAAACATGTGTTTAAAGCATAGTTTAAAGCAAAGCATGAGTTTAAAAGCAAAGCATTAATTTAAAGCATGTTCTAAAGCAAAGCAAGAGTTTCAGCAAATCATGAGTTTAAGGAAAGAAAAGAAAACATGGGCTAGAGCATGTTTCAAAGCAAAGTGAGTTTCAGCAAAGCATAAGTTTCAGAAAAAGCATAAGTTTCAGCAAAGCATGAATTTAAGAAAAGAAAAGAAAACACTGACTAGAGCATGTTTCAAAGCAAAGCATAGAGTTTTATGAAAAGCATGGTTTGGATAAAAATACATGTTTCAGTAAAGCATGGAATTTACTTTTCAAATTTATGTTTCAAAGAGATGCATGGGCATACATGAATATCAATGTTTCAAAGAAAGTATAGCTGGTTGTATATTGGATTATAAACTTATATTGGAGTATTTTTTACAGCATAAGCATAAAGAGCATGGAGCCATCTGAAATTTGATCACCTGTGAATTTGTGCCATAGCATGAGCATTGCACATACTATTATAGCCGGCACCTTCTTGCGACTCAATCGTACTATGATCCCGAGGTCAGGGGGAGTACAAGCTAGATCAGCCCAGTAGGGTAGATTGCAAGCAGCCCAGTGGGGCAAGAATCACAGCTCGGTTAAGAGCTAGGTTACTATATAGCCCGAGGGGGCACAGAGATATAGGCTCATGGAGGGGGCAAGTAGGAGGCCCAGGGAAAAGGGGCTCACACCTGGGGTGAACCGCACATGTGAGGGGTGCCATGTGGTGCAGGGATCTTCGGTGCTTAGTATACTCACCCACTGAGAGTACACCTGCAGGAGGGCGACTGTAGGGATGTACCTTAGTGGTAGCACACCCAGCCCATCATCATGAAGTTTTGTAAAAGTAACATTTCTTATTTAAGTTGCATTATTGGAAGCATAAGCTAACTTATGAGTTTTCTTATCTCATTGAAAAGATTTCAGTATCTATTGTGATATATTGTATCAGTATGTTTATTGGTTTTAAAATGTGGTTCTCAGTTTTTCCCAATTGTTAGATGGCTATCCAGTCATTGGGACTTAGGTCTCACCCCTCTATTATTGAAATTTTTAGATTACAGATCAGAGATAGCAGGTTGGCTCTTGGATGCTTGATTTTGATATAGTATTTGCTAGATGTGTATAAATTGGTTGATGATATGGACCTATGTTACTTGGATTGTATATGTATTTAAAATGGATATGAATGGATATGTATGACTGTAACCCTATGATGTATTTTGTAACCCTATGATGTATTTTGGACTTGGGTGGTTATGAGAAATGACTTTTGGTTGTAGAATGAATTTGTGTATATGGTCTTTATAACAGCATAGTGATGAAAGTTATATTGCCTAGAATCATCTGATGAATAGATTAGAAAATCTTATGTTATATGAGCAGGATGAAATAAATTGTGATGTAATCTTATGAATAGTATGAATGAATTGAGCAAGTCAAAGTTTTTAGCAGATATAGCATTTTGTACATGTAACTTATGGCAATTGGATAGGGATCGCTTGGGATTTATGGTACTTAGCATAAAGACTAGTAGATCTCTACCCAATTTTCATAAGAAATCATACCGTCGGTGCAAGGGGCCGACATACTAAGGTTGCCAGCTAGTTTGAGTTGGTAATGCCTCTTGGTGTTGATACAGGAGTCTTGAGTTAGAGTCCTTTTCCAATTCATGCTTTTAATGAGTTATTGATTGATGTTTCTTAACTTCCTTTCCCAAAAAGAAGATAAAAGAACAAGGATTGATGCTATGACAAAGAAAGTAATACACCTAGCATGGATGTTTAGTTGTAACTCGAAGGAAATTTTCTCTTAGGCCAGGGAACTTTGGGATTAAATTGTTGCTGCCCCTACTACATGGGATATAATGGGTATAGATGCTGAACAAATAAATTATAGATCTGGGCGTCTGCAGCAATATTGCAGAGACAATTTTTCATAAGAGCCCCTATGAAAACAATTGTCCACCACAGGCTTAGAATAATATTATTGAAATAATTTAACTTAATTTAGTCAACTTTACTCGGACATGTGATATGGTTTCATATGTTTGAGCGTCCAGAAATATCTCACACAAATTAGATGCAAGGGCATGTCTATTTCTTGTATATGTATGTAAATATGTTTTTTAGTTCACAAAATGGCTAAAAGGTTTGCTAACTGATCTGTTAAAGTAAATAACTTGCATGCAGAATTCTGAAAAGTAGACATGTAATGCTGATGGCATTATAATTTAATAGCATGAACCGTCAATCCCCTCGGAAGGGGGGAAAAACCATGAAGTGTCAAGGAGTATCATGAAGTGTGTCAAGCGTCCAACATGTCAAAAAAAAAAAAAAAAAATCTAGGTAACTCTTGTTTTAGTGCGTTATAAATATAATTATTCTTCATTTACTCTAATGATTTTACATAAAAGCAAATACGTTCTTCACCAGACTGAATATAAAGCCATAAAGAAATTTATTCTTCTATTTAGTCTTGCAAATTGTAATAGATATCTTATTACTCAATTGTGTTAGGAATGCCAGGGCACTAGTTAGCCACACTGCTTTTATGGCAAGTCTCAACATTTTAAATATTTGAATAGACCTGCAATGTGCTCCTTTCAATTATCTTGATGGAATTGGGCTGAATGAATATTTGTGTGGCATAAATGTCAAGAGAAGGCATCATCCTTCTCAGTGCTGGCGCTGAATGAATTTGTGTTCATCACCAGCAGAAACCTTATATTTTCATTGACAATGGAGTGAAAGAAACTTGTGTTGGATGGCGTTTGCGCTTGCAACCTTAGTATATAACAGAACGAGAGAAAAAAAAAAAAAACTCTTTGGATATATTATAACTATGACTTATCAAGTGTGATTGGGTAAAAACACAAATACTAAATGTGCCTGAGAGGGAAAATAAATAGAAAATTCGATGTTTATGCAATATAATCCATCATTCATTCCTTGACATATGGAGAAAAAAAGAAACAGAATGAAGCATCTAACAACCAGCTCGAGAGAAGAAATTGGTTATAAACTCTCATGCAAATTTCATTCAATATTCAGACTATATCTATTCTATGAAACAGCATCACCTATAATCATGATTCCATGAGAATAGAATATTTGTGGATATTATCAGGGGACTCAATAATAATGAATCAGCGACTGTAACTTAGAAGCACCTAATCCACCATTGTGTATCTGATTAAAAAATTTGATTCAATCTTGTCAGCAAGGCTACCTGTATTGTTGATTCTAGGTTTCATCATATTTGATGTCAACCACTCATCATATGGTTGTTGTATTCAGATCACCATTTTATTTAAGGTCCTTCACTGATTCATTGAGATGTTACATGTGATTCATTGAGATGTTACATGTTCAGGTTATTGTGTGCAGGAGGATATGCACTTTTTGTCATGTAGGATGATAACCGATGATGCATGTCGTTCTTCCAAGCTTGGCTGTGCCCTCTGCCGATGCTAACATCAGTCTTCTTCTGGGCTCTCATCATCCACTTCGAGTTCCTCTACCGCCAATACCTCCACCGCAGCCTTCTCCAATGCTTCATCATAGAGCAGGGCTGCAAATGATCAGAGAGAAATGGGAACGTTCCAATTCCAAATATTTAAAAGAAATTATTATTATTTCTTTTTTTTTGCTGACGGCATGCGCTGCCCAGAGACCGCACCAACATCAGCGGTCCAAATTCCAAATGGAAGCCCACGGATCCATCGGCGGCAGACGGGAATCGATTTCTACCCAGCGTCAGGGAGCCCGTCGGCAACCCAGTTCCCAACTCGTTTCCCCAAAAGTCCAACGATGGCGGTAGCGACGGCAGAGCTGCACCTCCCACACTACTCTGCTCTCCATTCCCCTCGAGCCGCTGGGAGTCCCTCGGCGGCCCGAGCTCTCTAACTCCATCTCCCCCGAATTCCACCCCATCCTCTATCGGCGGTGCAGCTACCTGCACGTCCGTCGGTTGCCAGCTTGCGTTCCACTCGTGCCTCCCAGGTTGTTTCCATCCCATTGCTTCACTGAAGTCGGCAAATGACGGAGCCATCGATGGAAGTTGCGCATTAAAAGCGCAGGGAGCCCCAGAGGATACACTCGAAGAAAGCACCATTCGCTCCCTCGCCGAGCACCACTGGATCATGGAAGGCCTCGGGCAGCTTCACTTGATGTTGGCGGAGGACCATGCAACGCCCTGTCCCTGCTCCGGGAAGCGGGAGGCCTCGCTCAGTCGATGGGGAAGAGAAGAAGAAGAGATGAAGACACTGGTCAACACCATCTTCTGCTCCAGTCCTTCAACCAAACCCTATTCACCATTGGGGAAGTCGGTCGGGCATTGGTCCTCCGGTTTACGGAAGATGAGACATGACCACTTCAAACGACACTCTTGCAGATTTTAAAGGCATGTCGAAAAGCTTAAACCGTATGCGTTGAACTACCCAAATCTTACCTTTCTGCTATTTTAGGATCGAACTCTGAAAACTCCAAATATGCAGCCGCAGCCAATGAATAGTGCCCACATAAAAATAAAATCCCGGTGGTTTATTTTTCCACTTTCGCTAAACGTAATAATTTGAATCCTAAAAAAATTAGATGAATACAATTTTAGCCGGAAATAATTGAAATTCTCGATTTTTACTCCCATCAATCGATGCATGCATAAATATGAGATAAATGCTAAATATATTATCAAACAGCACAAACAAAATTTTTACTCGAAAATTTTTAAACATATATTTCCAATGACAAAAAACGCCAAATATTATATTACCATAATACCAACGCATCACACCATGCACCACTTATTGTTTTTGTCTCTGAAAAATAAAATAGCAATTTTAACCTAATCTTCACA
>JACVBY030000120.1:75000-77081 GCA_017589505.3 Metroxylon sagu | reverse complement strand
CCGAACCCCCGAATCCTAAACCCAAAACCTTAACCCCTAAACCCTAAACCCCTAAACCCCTAACCCCTAAAACCCTAAAACCCTAAACCCTAAACCCTAAAACCCTAAAACCCTAAACCCAAAAACCCCTAAAACCTAAAACCCCTAAACCCTAAACCCTAAACCCTAAACCCTAAAACCCTAAACCCTAAACCCTAAACCCTAAACCCTAAAACCCTAAAACCCCTAAACCCCTAAAACCCTAAAACCCTAAACCCTAAACCCCTAAAACCCTAACCCCTAAAACCCTAAAACCCTAAAACCCTTAAACCCTAAAACCCTTAACCCTAAAACCCTAAACCCCTAAAACCCTAAACCCTAAAACCCCTAAGCCCTAAGCCCTAAGCCCTAAACCCTAAAACCCTAAACCTTAAAACCCTAAAACCCTAAAACCCTAAACCCCTAATCCTAACCCCTAAACCCCTAAACCCCTAACCCCTAAACCCTAAACCCTAAACCCTAAACCCCTAAACCCCTAACCCTAAAACCCTAAAACCCTAAAACCCAAACCCTAAACCCTAAACCCTAAACCCTTAAACCCTTAAACCCTTAAACCCTTAAACCTAAACCCTAAAACCTAAACCCTAAACCCTAAAACCCTAAACCCTAAAACCCTAAACCCTAAAACCCTAAAACCTAAACCCTTAAACCCTAAAACCCTAAACCCTAAACCCTAAACCCCTAAAACCCTAAAACCCTAAAACCCTAAAACCCTAAAACCCTAAAACCCTAAAACCCTAAACCCTAAACCCCTAAACCCTAAAACCTAAAACCTAAAACCCTAAAACCCTAAAACCCTAAAACCCTAAACCCTAAACCCCTAAACCCTAAACCCTAAAACCCTTAAACCCTTAAACCCCTAAACCCCTAAACCCTAAAACCCTAAACCCCTAAACCCTAAACCCTAAAACCTAAACCCTAAAACCTAAACCCTAAACCCCTAAACCCTAAACCCTAAAACCCTAAAAACCCTAAACCCTAAAACCCTAAACCCTAAAACCCTAAAACCCTAAAACCCTAAACCCCTAAACCCTAAACCCTAAACCTTAAAACCTTAAAACCCTAAAACCCTAAAACCTAAACCTTAAAACCCTAAAACCTAAAACCCTAAAACCCTAACCCTTAAAACCCTAAAACCCTAAAACCCTAAAACCCTAAACCCTAAAACCCTAAAACCCTAAACCCTAAACCCTAAACCCCTAAAACCCTAAACCCTAAACCCTAAAACCCTAAAACCTAAAACCCTAAAACCCTAAACCCTAAAACCCTAAACCCCTAAAATCCTAACCCTTAAACCCTAAAACCCTAAACCCTAAACCCTAAAACCCTAAAACCTAAAACCCTAAAACCCTAAACCCTAACCCCTAACCCCTAAACCCCTAAACCCTAAAACCCTAAAACCTAAAACCCTAAAACCCTAAAACCCTAAACCCTAAACCCTAAACCCTAAACCCTTAACCCTTAAACCCTTAACCCTTAAACCCTTAAACCCTTAAACCCTAAACCCTTAAACCCTAAAACCCTAAAACCCTAAAACCCTAAACCCTAATCCCTAAACCCCTAAACCCCTAAAACCCTAAACCCTAAACCCCTAAAACCCTAAAACCAAAAAATCCTAAACCCTAAACCCTAAAACCTAAACCCTAAAATCTAAAACCTAAAACCCTAAACCTAAACCTTAACCCTAAACCCTTAAACCTAAACCCTTAAACCCTTAAACCCTTAAACCCTAAAACCCTAAAACCCTAAAACCTAAAACCCTAAACCCTAAAACCTAAACCCTAAACCCTAAACCCTAAACCCTAAAACCCTAAAACCCTAAAACCTAAACCCTAAACCCTAAACCCTAAACCCTAAAACCCTAAAACCCTTAAACCTTAAACCCTAAACCCTTAAACCCTTAAACCCTTAAACCCTAAACCCCTAACCCATAACCCCTTAACCCCTAAACCCCTAAAACCCTAAAACCCTAAAACCTAAAACCCTAAAACCCTAAAACCCTAAACCCTAAACCCTAAAACCCTAAAACCCTAAAACCCTAA
>JACVBY030000120.1:25000-57500 GCA_017589505.3 Metroxylon sagu | reverse complement strand
CCCTAAAACCCTAAACCCTAAAACCCTAAAACCCTAAAACCCTAAACCCTAAACCCTAAAACCCTAAACCCTAAAACCCTAAACCCTAAAACCCTAAACCCTAAAACCCTAAACCCTAAACCCTAAACCCTAAAACCCTAAAACCCTAAACCCTAAACCCTAAACCCTAAAACCCTAAACCCTAAAACCCTAAAACCCTAAAACCCTAAAACCCTAAAACCCTAAAACCCTAAAACCCTAAACCCTAAACCCTAAACCCTAAAACCCTAAACCCTAAACCCTAAACCCTAAAACCCTAAACCCTAAACCCTAAACCCTAAAACCCTAAAACCCTAAACCCTAAACCCTAAACCCTAAAACCCTAAACCCTAAAACCCTAAAACCCTAAAACCCTAAACCCTAAAACCCTAAAACCCTAAAACCCTAAACCCTAAACCCTAAAACCCTAAAACCCTAAAACCCTAAAACCCTAAAACCCTAAAACCCTAAAACCCTAAACCCTAAAACCCTAAAACCCTAAAACCCTAAACCCTAAACCCTAAAACCCTAAAACCCCAAAACCCTAAACCCTAAACCCTAAAACCCTAAACCCTAAACCCTAAACCCTAAAACCCTAAAACCCTAAACCCCAAAACCCTAAACCCTAAACCCTAAAACCCTAAACCCTAAACCCTAAAACCCTAAAACCCTAAAACCCTAAAACCCTAAAACCCTAAACCCCAAAACCCTAAACCTCAAACCCCAAGCCCCAAACCCTAAAACCCTAAACCCTAAAACCCTAAAACCCTAAAACCCTAAACCCTAAACCCTAAACCCTAAAACCCTTAAACCCTTAAACCCTAAAACCCCAAAACCCTAAACCCTAAACCCTAAAACCCCAAAACCCTAAAACCCTAAACCCTAAAACCCTAAAACCCTAAACCCTAAAACCCTAAACCCCAAAAACCCTAAAACCCTAAACCCTAAACCCTAAAACCCTAAAACCCTAAACCCTAAACCCTAAAACCCTAAAACCCTAAACCCTAAACCCTAAACCCTAAACCCTAAAAACCCTAAAACCCTAAAACCCTAAAACCCTAAACCCTAAAACCCTAAACCCTAAAACCCTAAACCCTAAACCCTAAAACCCTAAACCCTAAAACCCTAAAACCCTAAACCCTAAAACCCTAAACCCTAAAACCCTAAACCCTAAAACCCTAAACCCTAAAACCCTAAACCCCTAAACCCTAAACCCTAAAACCCTAAACCCTAAACCCTAAAACCCTAAAACCCTAAAACCCTAAACCCTAAAACCCTAAACCCTAAAAACCCTAAAACCCTAAAACCCTAAAACCCTAAACCCTAAAACCCTAAAACCCTAAACCCTAAAACCCTAAAACCCTAAAACCCTAAACCCTAAAAACCTAAACCCTAAAACCCTAAAACCCTAAACCCCTAAACCCTAAAAACCCTAAACCCTAAAAACCCTAAAACCCTAAAACCCTAAACCTAAACCCCAAACCCTAAACCCTAAACCCCAAAACCCAAAAACCCTAAAACCCAAAAATCCTAAAACCCAAAAACCCTAAACCCTAAAACCCAAAAACCCTAAAACCCAAAAACCCTAAACCCTAAAACCCAAAACCCTAAAACCCAAACCCTAAAACCCAAAACCCAAAACCCAAAAATCCAAAACCCTAAAACCCTAAACCCTGAAACCCTGAACCCTGAACCCTGAACCCCGGAACCCTGAACCCCGAACCCCGAACCTAAAACCCTGAAACCCTAAACCCCAAACCCCTAAACCTTAAAACCCTAACCTAAACCCTAAACCCCTAAAACCCTAAAAACCCTAAAAACTAAACCCTAAACCCTAAAAACTAAACCCTAAAACCCTAAAAACCCTAAATCTAAACCCCTAAAACCCCAAAACCCTAAACCCCTAAAACCCCTAAAACCCCAAAACCTTAAACCCTAAACCCTAAAACCCTAAAACCCTAAACCCCTAAAACCCTTAAACCCTAAAACCCTAAAACCCTAAAACCTGAACCCTAAAACCCTAAAACCCTAAAACCTAAAACCCTAAAACCTAACCCCTGAACCCTTAAACCTGAACCCCTAAACCCTGAACCCCTTAAACCCTAAAAACCCTAAACCCTGAACCCCTTAAACCCTAAAAACCCTAAACCCTAAAAACCCTAAACCCTAAAACCCCTAAACCCTAAAAACCCTAAAAAACCTAAACCCTAAACCCTAAACCCTAAAACCCTAAAACCCTAAACCCTAAACCCTAAACCCTTAAAACCCTAAAAAAACCCTAAACCCAAAAAAACCTAAAACCCTAAAAACCCTAAACCCAAAAAACCCAAAAAACCAAAAACCCTAAACCCTAAACCCTAAACCCAAAAACCCAAAACCCCCAAAAACCCCCAAACCCTAAAAACCCTAAACCCTAAACCCCTAAAACCCTAAACCCCCTAAAACCCTAAAAACCCTAAACCCCTAAAACCCCTAAAAACCCTAAACCCCTTAAACCCCTAACCCCTAACCCCTAAAACCCCTAACCCCTAAAATCCTAAAACCCTAAAACCCTAAAAACCCTAAACCCTAAAACCCTAAAACCCTAAACCCTAAACCCTAAACCCTAAAACCCTAAACCCCTAAAAACCCTAAACCCTAAAACCCGAAACCTAAAACCCTGAAACCCTAAAAACCCTAAACCCTAAACCCTAAAACCCTAAACCCTCTAAACCTTAAAACCCTAAAACCCTAAAACCCCAAAACCCTAAAACCCTAAAACCCTAAAACCTAAACCCTAAAACCCTAAAACCCTAAACCCTAAAACCCTAAAACCCTAAACCCCTAAAACCCTAAACCCTAAACCCTAAACCCCTAAACCCCTAAAAACCCCTAAAACCCTAAAACCTAAAACCCTAAAACCCTAAACCCTAAAACCTTAAAACCCCTAAAACCCTAAACCCTAAAACCTTAAACCCTAAACTAAACCCTAAACCTTAAACCCCTAAACCCTTAAACCTTAAACCCTAAAACCCCTAAAACCCTAAACCCTAACCAAAACCCAAAACCCTAAAACCCTAAACCCTAAACCCTAAACCCTAAAACCTAAACCCTAAAACCCTAAACCCTAAACCCTAAAACCCTAAAACCCTAAACCTAAAACCCTAAAACCCTAAACCCTAAACCCTAAACCCTAAAAACCCCAAAACCCTAAAACCCTAAACCCTAAAAACCCTAAACCCTAAACCCTAAAAACATAAAACCCTAAAACCCTAAAGCCTAAACCCCTAAAAACCCTAAAACTTAAACCCTAAAACCCTAAAACCCAAAAACCCTAAACCCCTAAAACCCTAAACCCCAAAAACCCTAAATCCCTAAAACCCCAAAACCCTAAAACCCTAAAACCCAAACCTAAACCCTAAAAAAAAAAAACTAAACCCCAAAACCCCTAAACCCTAAACCTTAAAACCTAAAACCCCTAAAAAACCTTAAAACCCTTAAACCCTAAAACCCTAAAAACCCTAAAACCTAAACCCCCCTAAAAAAACCCTAAAAAAATGCTAAAAAACCCTAAACCCTAAACCCTAAACCCTAAACCCTAAAACCCCAAAACCCCTAAACCCTAAAACTGTAAAATCCTAAAACCCTAAACCCTAAACCCTAAAAAACCCCCAAAACCCTAAACCCAAAACCTAAACCCTAAAACCCTAAAAACCCTAAACCCCTAAAACCTAACCCCTAAAACCTTAAAACCCTAAACACCTAAAACCCCTAAACCCCAAACCCCAAAACCCCAAAACCCCCTAAAAACCCTAAACCCTAAACCCTAAACCCTAAACCCCTAAAACCCTAAAACCCTAAACCCTAAAACCCTAAAACCCTAAACCCTAAACCCTAAACCCTAAACCCTTAAATCCTAAACCCTAAACCCTAAAACCTAAAACCCTAAACCTAAAACCCTAAAACCCTAAACCCTAAAACCTAAAACCCTAAAACCCTAAAACCCTAAACCCTTAAAACCCTAAACCCTAAACCCTAAACCCCTAAACCCCTAAAACCCCAAAAACCCTAAACCCTAAAACCCTAAACCCTAAACCCTAAACCCAAAACCCTAAAAACCCTAAACCCTAAAAACCCTAAACCCTAAACCCTAAACCCTAAACCCCTAAAAACCCTAAACCCTAAACCCTAAACCCTAAACCCCTAAAAACCCTAAACCCCTAAAAACCCTAAACCCTAAAACCTAAAACCCCTAAAACCCTAAACCCTAAACCCCTAAAACCCCTAACCCCTAAAACCCTAAAAAACCCTAAAACCCTAAACCCTAAAACCCTAAAACCCTAAACCCTAAACCCTAAAACCCTAAAACCCTAAACCCCTAAACCCTAAACCCTAAACCCCTAACCCCTAACCCTAAACCCTAAACCCTAAACCCTAAAACCCTAAAAAACCCTAAACCCTAAAAAGCCCTAAACCCTAAGCCCTAAGCCCTAAACCCAAAACCCAAAACCCAAAACCCAAAACCCCAAAACCCCTAAAACCCCTAAACCCCTAAACCCCTAAAAACCCTAAAACCCTAAAAACCCTAAAAACCTTAACCCTAAACCCCTAAACCCCTAAAACCCTAAAACCCTAAAACCCTAAACCCAAAAACCCAAAACCCTAAAACCCCAAAACCCTAAAACCCTAAAACCTTAAACCCTAAACCCTAAACCCTAAAACCTAAAACCTAAAACCTAAAACCTAAAACCCAAACCCTAAACCCCTAAACCCCTAAACCCTAAACCCTAAAACCCTAAACCCTAAACCCTAAAACCCTAAAACCTAAACCCTAAAACCCTAAAACCCTAAACCCCTAAAACCCCAAACCCAAAACCCTAAAACCCTGAACCCTAAATCCTAAACCCTAAACCCTAAACCCTAAAACCCTGAACCCTGAACCCTGAACCCTGAACCCTGAACCCTGAACCTTAAAACCCTAAAACCCAAACCCCCTAAAACCTAAAACCCAAACCCCAAAACCCTAAAACCTAAAACCCCAAACCCCAAACCCCAAACCCTTAAACCCTTAAACCCTTAAACCCCAAACCCCAAACCCTAAACCCCAAACCCTTAAACCCTTAAACCCTAAAACCATAAAACCTAAAAAACCCTAAAATCCTAAAACAAAAACCCAAAACCCCAAAACCCCTAAAACCCTAAACCTAACCCCTAACTCCCCTAAAACCCCAAACCCTAAACCCTAAAAACCCCAAACCCTAAAACCCTAAACCCCATAAAACCCCTAAAAAACCCTAAAAACCCATAAAAACCCTAAACCCTAAACCCTAAAACCCTAAAACCCCTAAAACCCTAAAACCCTAAACCCCAAAACCTCAAAAACCCCAAAACCCCAAAAACCCCAAAAACCAAAAATCCTAAAACCCTAAAACCCTAAACCCTAAACCCTAAAAAACCCTAAACCCTAAAACCTAAACCCTAAAAAACCTTAAACACTAAAACCCTAAAACCCTAAAACCCTAAAAACCCTAAAAAACCCTAAACCCTAAAACCCTAAAACCTAAAACCTAAAAACCCTAAAACCCTAAACCCTAAACCCTAAAACCTAAACCCTAAAACCCTAAAACCTAAAACCCTTAAAACCCCTAAAACCTGAAACCCTAAAACCATAAACCCTATAACCCTAAAACCCTAAACCCTAAAACCCTGAAACCCTTAACCCTGAAACCCCTAACCCTAAAACCCTAAAACCCTGAACCCTAAACCCTAAACCCTAAACCCTAAACCAACCCTAAACCCTAAAACCCTAAAACCCCAAAACCCAAAACCCTAAAACCCTAAAACCCCTAAAACTCTAAACCCTAACCCCTAAAACCCCTAACCCCTAAAACCCTAAAACCTAAAAAACCCGCTAAAAAACCCTAAACCCTAAACCCTAAAACCCTAAAAACCTTAAACCTTAAACCCTAAACCCCTTAACCCCTAAACCCTAAACCCTAAAACCCCAAAAACCTAAACCCCTAAAACCCTAAAACTCTAAACCCGTAAAAACCTAAACCCTAAACCATAAAACCCTAAAACCTAAACCCTAAACCCCTAAAACCCTCAAACCCCTAAACCCTAAACCCTAAACCTCCCTGAACCCTAAAAACCCTAAACCCCAAAACCCTAAAACCCCTAAAACCTAAACCCTAAAACCCTTAAAACCTAAACCCTAAAACCCCAAAAACCCTGAAAAACCCTAAACCCTAAACCCTAAAACCTAAACCCTAAAACCCTAAACCCTAAAACCTAAAACCTAAAACCCTAAAACCTAAACCCTAAAACCCTAAAACCCTAAAACCTAAAACCCTAAACCCTAAACCCTAACCCTTAAACCTAAAACCCTAAAACCCTAAAACCCTAAACCCTAAACCCTAAACACTAAAAACCCTAAACCCCCTAAAAGCCCTAAACCCTAAAACCCTAAACCCTAAACCCTAAACCCTTAAACCCTTAAACCCTAAAACCCTAAATCCCTAAACCCTTAAACCCCTAACCCAAACCCCTAAACCCTAAAACCCTAAACCCTAATCCCCTAAAACCCTTAAAACCCCAAAACCCTAAAACCCTAAAACCTAAAACCCTAAACCCTAAACCCTAAACACCTAAAAACCCTTAAAAACCCCTAAAAACCCCTAACCCAAACCTAAACCTTAAAAACCTAAACCCTAAAACCCAAAAACCCTAAAACTCAAAACCCAAAATCCCAAAACCTCAAAACCCCAAAAACCTTAAACCCTGAAACCCTGAAAACCCTCAAAAACCCAAAAAACCCTAAAAACCCTAAAACCCTAAACCCCAAAACCCTAAAACCCTAAAAACCTAAAAACCCTAAACCCTAAACCCTAAACCCTAAAACCCTAAACCCTAAACCCCTAAAAACACCAAAACCCAAACCCTAAAAACCTAAAACCCTAAAACCCTAAAACCCTAAACCCTAAACCCTAAAACCCTAAACCCTAAAACCCTAAAACCCTAAAACCCTAACCCTAAAACTCTAAAACCCTAAACCCTAAAACCCTAAAACCCTAAACACTAAAACCCTAAAACCTAAAACCCTAAAACCCTAAACCCTAAACCCTAAAACCCTAAAAACCCTAAAAACTTAAACCCTAAAACCCTAAAAACCCTAAACCCTAAACCCTAAAACCCTAAACCCTAAACCCTAAAACCCTAAAACCCCAAAACCCTAAAACCCCCAAAACCCTAAACCCTAAACCCTAAACCCCTAAACCCCTAAACCCTAAACCTTAAAACCCTAAAACCCTAAAACCTTAAAACCCTAAAACCTAAAACCCTAAAACCTTAAAACCCTAAAACCTAAAACCCTAAACCCTAAAACCCTTAAACCCTTAAACCCTAAACCCTAAAACCCTAAAACCCTTAAACCCTAAAACCCTTAAACCCTAAACCCCTAAACCCCTAAAACCAAACCCTAAAACCCTAACCCCTAAACCCCTAAACCCTAAACCCTTAACCGCTTAAACCCTTAAACCCTAAAAACCCTTAAAAATCCCCAAACCCAAAACCCTAAAACCCAAATCCTTAAAACCCGAACCCTTTAAACCCTAAAACCTTAAAACCCCAACCCCAAACCCTAAACCCCTAAAACCCTAAACCCTAAACCCCAAAACCCCTAAAACACTAAAACCCCTAAAACCCTAAACCATAAAAAAAAAAACCCTGGGCAAACCCTAAAAACCCTAAAACCTAAAACCTAAAAACCCTAAAACCCTTTACCTAAAACCCTAAAAACCCTAAAACCCTAAACCCTAAAACCCTAAAACCACTAAACCCTAAACCCCTAACCCCCAAACCCTAAAAAACCCTAAAACCCCTAAACCCTAAAACCCTAAAACCCCTAAACCCTAAACCCTAAAACCCTAAAAACCCTTAAAAGCCTTAAAAAGCCTAAAAAAAAAACCTAAAAAAAACCATAAAACCCTAAACCCCAAAAACCTTAAAAAACCTAGACCCCAAAACTCCAAACCCTAATCCCAAAAACCCAAAACCCTAAAGCCCTAAACCCCCAAAACCCTAAACCCTAAACCCCAAAACCCCTGTGAACCCCCTAAACCCCCAAAACCCCTAAAACCCTAAACCAACTAACCAAACCCTAAACCCTAAAACCCTAAAACCCTAAAACCCTAAACCCTAAAAAAATATGAAAAACCCTAAAACCTAAACCCTAAAACTAAAAAACCCTAAACCCTAAATCCCTAAACCCTAAACCCTAAATGCCTAAAACCCTAAACCCCTAAAACCCCAAAAAATCCTAAAACCCAAAACCCTAAAAAAAAAAAATCTAAAACCCTAAACCCCTAAACCCTTAAACCCTTAAAACCTAAACCTTAAACCCTAAACCCTTAAACCCTTAAACCCCAAAACCCTAAACCCTTAAAACCCTAAACCTAAAACCCTAAAACCCTAAACCCTAAACCCTAAAACCCTAAAACACTAAAACCCTAAACCCTAAAACCCTAAAACCCTAAACCCAAAACCCAAAACTCAAAACCCAAAACCCCAAAACCCTAAAAACCTTAAACCCTAAACCCTGAAACCCTGAAACCCCTAAAACCCCTTAAACCCCTAAACCCTAAACCCCAAACCCTAAACCCTAAACCCTAAGCCCTAAACCCTAAAACCCAAACCCTAAAACCTAAACCCTAAACCCCCTAAACCCTAAAAACCCTAAACCCTAAACCCCTTAAAAAACCCTAAAAACCCTAAAAAACCAAAAACCCTAAAACCTAAACCCCTAAAACCCTAAACCCTAAAACCCTAAACCTAAAACCCTAAACCCTAAAAAAACCCTAAACCCCTAAACCTCAAAAACCCTAAATCCCTAAAACCCTAAAAACCCTAAACCCTAAACCCTAAAAACCCCAAACCCTAAACCCTAAACCCTAAACCTAGACCCTAAACCCTAAAACCCTAACCCTTAAAACCTAAAAACCCTAAAACCCTAAAACCCTAAAACCCAAAACCCCAAAACCTCAAACCCTAAACCCTAAAAACCCTAAAACCCTAAACCAAAACCCTAAAATCCTAAAACCTAAACCCCAAAACCCAAAAACCCTAAAACCCCAAAAACCCAAAAACCCTGAACCCTAAAACCCCTAAATCCCTAAACCCCTATAAACCCCTAAAACCCTAAACCCTAAACCCTAAAACCCTAAACCCTAAGCCCTAAACCTTAAAACCCTGAAACCTTAGACCCCTTAAAAACCCTAAAAACCTAAAAACCCTAAAAACCCCAAACCCTAAAACCCTAAGACCCTAAAAACCCTAAAACCCTAAACCCTTAAAACCCTAACCTCCTAACCCTAAAACCCTAAAACCTCCTAAACCCTAAAACCTAAACCCTAAAACCCTAAAACCCTAAACCCTAAACCCCCGAACCCTTAAACCCTAAACCCTAAACCGAAACCCCAAAACCCTAAAACCCTAAACCCTAAAACCCCCAAACCCAAACCCCAAACCCAAAACCCTAAAACCCTAAAACCCTAAACCCTAAAACCCTAAAACCTAAAACCTTAAACCCTAAACCCTAAACCCTAAACCCTAAACCCTAAAAACCCTAAAAACCCTTAAAACCCTAAAAAACCCTAAAAAACCCTAAAATCCTAAAAATCCTAAACCCCTAAACCCCTAAACCCTAAAACCCTAAAACCCTAAACCCTAAAAACCCTAAAAAACCCTAAAAAACCTAAACCCTTAACCCTAAAAACCCTAACCAAAACCCTAAACCCCAAAACTTAAACCCAAAAACCCTAAAACCCCAAAACCCCTAAAACCTAAACCCCTAAACCCTAAAACCCTAAAAAACCCTAAACCCTAAACCCTAAAACCCTAAAACCCTAAACCCTAAACCCTAAACCCTAAACCCTAAAACCCTTAAACCCTAAAACCCTAAACCCTAAACCCTAAACCCTAAAACCCTAAAACCCTAAAACCCTAAAACTCTAAAACCTTAAACCCCTAAACCCTAAAACCCTAAAACCTAAAAACCCTAAAAACCCTAAAAAACCCTAAAACCCCTAAACCCCTAAACCCTAAACCCTAAAACCTAAAACCCTAAACCCTAAAAACCCTAAAGCCCTAAAACCCTAAAAACCCTAAACCCTAAAAACCTAAACCCTAAAACCCTAAAACCTTAAAAACCCTAAACCCTAAAACCCTAAAAACCTAAACCCTAAAATCCTAAAACCTAAACACCTAAAACCAAAACCCTAAAAACCCTAATCCCTAAAACCCTAAAACCCAAAAACCCTAAACCATAAAACCCCTAAACCCTAAACCCTAAACCTAAAACCCTAAACCCTAAAACCCTAAAAACCTAAAACCCTAAAACCCTAAAACCCTAAACCCCTAAAACCCTAAAAACCCTAAAACCCTAAAACCCTAAACCCTAAACCCCTAAACCTCGAAACCCTGAAACCCTAAAACCCTAAAACCCTAAAAACCCTAAAAACCTAAAACCCTAAAACCCTAAAACCCAAAACCCTAACCCCTAAACCCCTAAACCCCTAAAATCCTAAACCTAAAACCCTAAACCCTAAACCCTAAAACCCTAAAACCTAAACCCTAAACCCTCAAAAAAAAACCCTAAACCTAACCAAACCCTAAATCCCTAAACCCTAAACACTAAAATCCCTAAAAACCCTAAACCCTAAACCTAAACCCTAAAAACCAAAAACCTAAAACCCTAAAGACCCTAAAACCCTAAACCCCTAAACCCTAAAACCCTAAAAACCATAAACCCTAAAAACCCTAAAAACCCTAAAACCCTTAAAAAACCCTAAAAAAACCCTAAACCCTAAACCCAAAACCCCAAAACATCAAAACCCTAAAACCTAAACCCTAAAAGCCCTAAAACCCTAAAACCCTAAACCCTAAACCCTAAACCCTAAAACCCTAAACCCTAAACCCTAAAACCCTAAACCCTAAACCCTAAAACCCTAAAACCCTAAACCCTAAAACCCTAAAACCCTAAACCCTAAAAAAACCCTAAACCCTAAAAACCCTAAAAAAACCAAAACCCTAAAAATCCTAAAACCTAAAAAACCCAAAAACCCTAAAACCTAAAACCCTAAAACCCTAAAACCATAAACCCAAAATCCCTAAAACCCTAAAACACCCCTAAACCCTAAACACCCTAAACCCTAAAACCCTAAAAACCCTAAACCCTAACCCCTAAAACCCTAAACCCCTAAACCCCTAAACCCCTAAACCCCTAAAACCCTAAACCCCTAAACCCCTAAAACCCTAAAACCCTAAAACCCTAAACCCCTAAACCTAAACCCCTAAACCCTACCCCTAAAACCCTAAACCTCCTAAAACCCTAAAAACCCTAAACCCCTAAAACCCTAAAAACCCCAAACCCCTAAACCCTAAACCCTAAACCCTAAACCCTAAACCCTAAACCCTAAACCCTAAACCCTAAACCCTAAAAACCCTAAACCCTAAACCCTAAACCCTAAACCCTAAACCCTAAACCCTAAAAACCCTAAAAACCCTAAAAACCCTAAACCCTAAACCCTAAAAACTCCAAAACCCAAACCCTAAAACCCTAAAACACTAAAACCCTAAACCCTAAACCCTAAAACCCTAAAAACCCTAAAAACACTAAAACCTAACCCCCTAAAACCCTAAACCCTAAAACCCTAAACCCTAAACCCTAAACCCTTAAAACCCTAAACCCTAAACCCTAAATCGTAAACCCTAAAGCCCAAAAACCCTAAAAACCCTAAAACCCTAAAACTTAAAGCCCCAAAACCCTAAAACCCCAAAACCCCAAACCCTAAACCCCTAAAACCCTAAAACCCTAAAACCCTAAAACCTAAACCCTTAAACCCTAAACCCTAAAACCGCTAAACCTCGAAACCCTAGACCCTAACCCCTAAAACCCCTAAACCCTAAACCCTGAAACCCTAAAAACCCCAAACTCGAACCCTAAACCCCTAAAACCCCAAAACCCTAAAACCCTAAACCCTAAAACCCTAAAACCTAACTCCTAAAATCCTAAACCTAAACCCTAAACCCTAAACCCTAAACCCTAAACCCTAAACCCTAAACCCTAAAACCCTAAAACCCCTAAAACCCAAAACACTAAAACCCCTAAACCCCTAAACCCCCCAAAACCCAAAAAACCCCAAAAACCAAAAACCCTAAAACCCTAAAACCTAAACCCTAAAACCCTAAACCCTAAACCCTAAAACCCCTAAACCCCTAAAACCCTAAACCCTAAGCCCCTAAAACCCTAAAAACCCTAAAAACCCTAAACCCTTAAACCCTAAAAACCCTAAAACCTTAAACCCCTAAACCCTAAACCCTAAAACCCTAAAACCCCTAAAACCCTAAAACCCTAAAACCCCTAAAACCCTAAAACCCCTAAACCCTAAACCCTAAACCCCTAAACCCTAAACCCCTAAACCCTCCAAAACCCCAAAACCCTAAAACCCTAAAACCTAAAACCCTAAAACCTAAACCCTGAACCCTTAAACCCTTAAACCCTATAAATCCTATAAACCCTAAATCCTAAACCCTAAAAAACCTAAAACCCTAAAACCCTAAACCCTAAACCCTAAACCTAAACCCTAAACCCCTAACCCCTAAACCCCTAACCCCTAAAACCCTAAACCCCTAACCCACTAAAACCCCTAAACCCTAAAACCCTAAAACCCTAAACCCTAAAACCCTAAAAACCCTTAAAAACACTTAAAACCCTTAAAAACCCTAAAAAAAAACCTAAAAAAAACCTAAAAAAACCCTAAACCCTAAACCCTAAAAACCCTAACCCCTAAAACCCTAAACCCCTAAACCTTAAAACCCAAAACCCAAAACCCTAAACCCTAAAACCCTAAAAAAACCTAAAAACCTAAATCCTAAACCCTAAAACCTAAACCCTAAACCCTAAAACCCTAAAACCCTAAACCCCTAAAACCCTAAACCCCTTAAAAACCCCAAAACCCTAAACCCTAAAAATCCTAAACCCTAAAAACCCTAACCCCTAAACCCCAAACCCCTAAACCCTAAAACCTTAAAACCCCTAAACCCCTAAAACCTCTAAACCTCCTAACCCTAAACCCTAAACCCTAAACCCCTAAACCCCTAAACCCTAAACCCCAAAACCCCAAAAACCCTAAAAACCTAAAACCCTAAAACCCTAAACCCTAAACCCTAAAAAAATCCTAAAAAACCCTAAAAAACCCTAAAACCTAAACCCTAAAACCCTAAAACCCCAAAACCATAAACCCTAAACCCTAAAAACCCTAAAAGCCCTAAAAACCCTAAACCCTAAAAAACCCTAAAACCCTAAAACCCTAAACCCTAAAACCCTAAAACCCCAAAAACCCCAAAACCCCAAAACCCCAAAACCCCAAACCCCCAAAACCCCGATAAAAAAAACCCCAAAAAACCCAAAACCCCAAAAAACCCTAAAACCCTAAACCCCTAAAACCCTAAACCCTAAGCCCTAAACCCCTAAAACCCTAAACCCTAAACCCTAAAACCCAAACCCTAAAAACCCTAAAACCCTAAAACCCTAAAACCTAACCCCTAAAACCCTAAAACCCTAAACCCTAAATCTCTAAACCCTAAACCCTAAAACCTAAACCCTAAAACCCTAAACCCTAAACCCTAAACCCTAAACCTAAACAATAAATCCTAAAACCCTAAAACCCTAAAACCTAAACCCTAAAAAACCCTAAATCCTAAAAAACCCTAAAAAACCCTTAAACCCTAAACCCTAAAACCCTAAACCTTTAAACCCTAAAACCCTAAAACCTAAAACCCATAAACCCAAAAACCCAAAACCCTAAAAACCCTAAACCCTAAAACCCCAAAATCCTAAAACCCAAACTCTAACCCCTAAAACCCTAAAACCTAAACCCCTAAAATCCTAACCCCTAAAACCCTAAACCCTAAACCCTAAACCCTAAACCCTAAACCCTTAAACCCTAAAACCCTAAACCCTAAACCCTAAAAACCCTAAAACCCTAAACCATAAAACCCTAAACCCCTAGAACCCTAAACCTTAAAAACCCTAAAACCCTAAAACCTTAAATCCTAAAACCCTAAAACCCTAAAACCCAAACCCTAAAAACCCCTAAAACCCTTAAACCCTAAAACCCTAAAACCCTAAACCCCTAAACCCCTAAAACCCTAAACCCTAAACCCTAAACCATAAAAGCCTTAAACCCTAAAACCTTTAAACCCCAAAACCCTAAACCCCTAAACCCTACTAAAACCTAAACCCCCTAAAACCCGAACCCCTAAAACCCTAAAGCCCTAAAACACTAAACCCTAAAAACCCTAAAAACCCTAAAAACCCTAAACCCTAAAACCCTAAAACCCTAAACCCTAAACCCCAAAAAGCCTAAAAACCCTAAAACCATAAAAACCCTAAACCCCTAAAAACCCAAAACCCCCAAAACCCTAAAACCCTAAAACCCCTAAACCCCTAAACCCTAAACCCTAAAACCCTAAACCCCTAAACCCCGAACCCCGTACCCTAAAACCCTAAACCCTAAACCCCTAAACCCCTAAACCCTAAAAAACCCTAACCCTAAACCCTAAAAAACCCTAAAACCCTAAAACCCTAAAAAACCCTAAACCCTAAACCCTTAAACCCTTAAACCCTAAAACCCTAAACCCTAAACCCCTAAAACCCTAAAAACTAAACCTTAAAACCCTAAAACCCTAAACCCCTAAAACCCTAAACCCTAAACCCTAAAACCCTAAAACCCCAAAAACCCTAAAAACCCTAAAAACCCTAAACCCTAAACCCCCAAAACCCTAAAAACCCTAAAACCCCAAAAACCCCAAAAACCATAAAACCTAAAACCCTGAACTGTGAACCCTAAAACCCTAAACCCTAAACCCTAAACCTTAAACCCTAAAACCTAAACCCTAAACCCTAAACCCCAAAACCCTAAATCCCTAAACCCCTAAACCCCTAAATCCCAAACCCTAAACCCTAAAAACCCTAAACCCTAAACCCTAAAACCCTAAAAACCCTAAAAACCCCTAAAACCCTAAACCCTAAACCCTAAAACCCTAAACCCTAAAACCTAAACCCTAAAACCCTAAAACCCTAAAACCCTAAACCCCTAAAAACCCTTAAAACCCTAAACCCTAAAACCCTAAACCTTAAACCCTAAACCCTAAAACCCTAAACCCTAAACCCTAAACCCTAAACCCCTAAAACCTAAACCCTAAAACCCTAAAACCCTAAACCCTAAAACCTAAACCCTAAAAAATCCTAAAAAACCCCAAACCCTAAACCCTATACCCTAAACCCTAAAACCCTAAAACCCTAAAACCCTAAACCCTAAAACCTCAAACCCCTAAAACCCTAAACCCTAAAAACCTTAAACCCTAAAACCCTAAAAACCCTAAACCTTAAAACCCTAAAACCTAAACCCTAAACCCTAAACCCTAAAACCTTTAACCCTAAACCCTAAACCCCTAAACCCTAAAACCCCAAAACCCTAATTAAACCCTAAACTCTAAAACCCTAAAACCCGAAAAACCCCAAAAACCCTAAAACCCTAAACCCTAAAACGTAAAACCTAAAACCCTAAACCCTAAACCCTAAACCCTAAAAAGCCCTAAAAACCTAAAATCCTAAAACCCTAAATCGTAAAACCCTAAAACCCTAAAAACTCAAAAAACCTTAACCCTAAAACCCTAAAACCCTAAACCCCAAACCCCTAAACCCTAAAACCCTAAACCACTAAACCCTAAAACCCTAAAACCCTAAAATCCCTAAACCCTAAAACCCTAAAACCCTAAAACCCTAAAAACCCTAAAAACCTAAACCCTAAACCCTAAACCCTAAAACCCTAAAAACCCTTAAAAACCCTAAAAAGAACCCTAAAAACCCTAAACCCTAAACCCTAAACCCAAAACCCCAAAACCCTAAACCCAAAACCCCAAAACCCAAAACCCAAAACCCCTAAACCCTGAAAACCCTAAAACCCTAAAACCCTAAAAACCCTAAAACTCTAAAACCCTTAAACCCTAAACCCTAAACCCCAAAACCCTAAAGAACCTATGAACCCCTAAAACCCCCAAAACCCTAAAACCCTAAAACCCCTAAAAAACCCTAAAAACCCTAAAAGCTAAAACCCCTAAACCCTAAAACCCTAAACCCTAAACCACTAAACCCTAAACCCTAAACCCTAAACCCCTAAAAACCTAAAAACCCTAAACCCTAAACCCTAAAAACCCTAAAATCTTAAACCCTAAACCCTAAACCCTAAAACCCAAAAACCCTAAACCCTAAAACCCTAAAACCCTAAAACCCTAAAACCCTAAAACCAAAACCCTAAAACCCTAAACCCTAAAACCCTAAAACCCTAAAACCCTAAAACCCCAAAAATCTAAACCCAAAACCCAAAACCAAAAACCCTAAACCCCTAAACCCTGAATCCCTGAAATCCTAAACCCTAAAACCCTAAAACCCTAAAACCCCAAAAAAAACCCTAAACCCCTAAACCCTAAACCCCTAAACCCTAAAAACCCTAAAACCTAAACCTTAAACCCTAAAAAAACCCTAAACCTAAAACCCTAAAACCCTAAACCCTAAACCCTAAAACCCTAAAACCCTAAAACCCTAAACCCTAAACCCTAAACCCTAAAACCCTAAAACCCTAAACCCCTAAACCACAAAACCCCAAAAACCCCAAAACCCCAAAAACCCTAAAACCCTAAAACCCTAAACCCTAAACCCTAAAAAAATCTAAAAAACCCTAAACCCTAAACCCTAAACCCTAAAACCCAAAAACCCTAAAAACCCTAAAACCCTAAACCCTAAAACCCTAAAACCCTAAAAACCCTAAACCCTAAAACCCTAAAACCCCTAAACCCTAAAAAACCTAAGCCCTAAACCCTAAAACCCTAAAACCCTAAAACCCTAAACCCTAAACCCTAAACCCTTAAAACCCTAAAAAACCCTAAACCCTAAACCCCTAAAATCGTAAACCCCTAAAACCCTAAAACCCTAAAACCTAAACCCTAAACCCCTTAAACCCCTTAAACCCTCTAAAACCCTAAATCCCTAAACCCCTAAAACCCTAAAAACCCTAAACCCTAAACCCCTAAACCCCTAAAACCATAAAAAACCCCTAAACCCTAAGCCCAAAAAAACGCAAACCCTAAATCCTAAAACCTAAACCCTAAAACCCTAAAACCCTAAACCCTAAACCCTAAACCCTAATCCCAAAACCCTAACCCTCAACCCCTAAACCCCTAAACCCCTAAAACCCTAAAACCCTAAAATTCTTAAACCCTAAAACCCTAAAACGCTTAAACCCTAAACACCCAAAAAACCCTAAACCCTAAACCCTAAACCCTAAACCCCTAAAACCCTAAAACCCCTAAAACCCCTAAACCCTTAAACCCTAAAACCCTAAAACCCAAAACCCGAAAACCTAAAAACCCAAAAACCCTAACCCTAAAACCCTAAAACCCTAAACCCTAAACCCTAAAACCCCCAAAACCCTAAAACCCTAAACCCTAAAAGCCACTAAACCTATAAACCTTTAAACCCTAAACACCCTAAAACCCTTAAAACCTAAAACCCCAAAAACCCCAAAACCCTAAACCCCTAAAACCCCTAAACCCTAAAACCCTAAAACCCTAAACCCTACAACCCTAAAAACCCTTAAAAACCCTAAAAAAAAACCCTAAAAACCCTAAACCCTAAACCCTAAAACCCTAAACCCTAAAACCCTAAAAAACCCTAAAACCCCAAACGTAAACCCTAAAAACCCTAAAACCCCAAACCCCTAACTCTAAACCCTAAACCCCTAAAACCCTAAACCCCAAACCCTAAACCCTAAAACCCTAAAACCGTAAACCCTAAACCCTAAACCCTAAAACCCTAAAACTAAACCCTAAACCCTAAAAAAACCTTAAAAAAACCCTAAAACACTAAAACCCTAAAACCCTAAAAACCCCCAAAACCCCTAAAAACCCTTAAACCCCTAAAACCCTAAACCCTAAACCCTAAAACCCTAAACCCCGGAAACCCTAAAACCTAAAACCGTAAAAACCTAAAACCCTAAACCCCTAAACCCCTAAAACCCTAAACCCTAAAAAACCCCAAACCCTAACCCTAAACCCCGAAACCCCTTAAACCCTAAAAACCCTAAACCTCTAAAACCTAAACCCCAAAAAACCCTAAAACCCTAAAACCCCTAAACCCCTAAAACCCTAAACCCCTAAAACCCCTAAACCCTAAAACCCCTAAAAACCCTAAAACCCCTAAAAACCCTAAAACCCTAAACCCTAAAACCTTAAACCCAAAAGCCCTAAAACCCTAAACCCCTAAAACCCTAAAAACCCTAAAAACCCTAAATCCCAAAGCCCTAAACCCTAAACCCTAAAACCCCTAAAACCCTAAAACACTAAAACCCTAAAAACCCCTAAGCCCCTAAAGCCCTAAAAACTCAAACCCTAAACCCTAAAACCATAAAAAACTTTAAAACTTGAAACTCCTTAAACCCCTAACCCCTAAAGCCCCTAACCCCTAAAACCTTAAAACCCTAAAACCTAAAACCTAAAACCTAAAAAACCCCCTAAAAAACCCTAAAACCCTAAAACCCAACCCTAAACCCCCCTAACCTAAACCCTAAAACCCTAAACCTAAAACCCTAAAACCCTAAAACCTAAAACCCAAAACCCAAACCCAAAACCCCCAACCCCCAAACCCTAAACCCTAAAACCCTAAAACCCTAAACCCCTATAAACCCTAAACCCTAAACCCTAAAACCCTAAACCCTAAAACCCTAAAAATCCTAAACCCTAAAAACCCTAAAAGCCCTAAACCCTAAAAACCTAAACCCCTAAAACTCCTAAAACCCTAAACCCTAAAACCTAAAACCCTAAAAAACCTAACCCCAAAACCCTAAACCTAAACCCTAAAAAAACCTAAAAACCCTAAACCCCCAAAAAACCCTAAAACCCTAAAACCCTAAACCCTAAAACCCTAAAACCCTAACCCCTAACCCCTAAACCCTAAACCCTAAACCCTAAACCCTAAACCCTAAACCCTAAAACCCTAAACCCTAAAACCCTAAAACCCTAAACCCTAAACCCTAAACCCTAAACCCTAAAACCCTAAACCCTAAACCCTAAACCCTAAAACCCTAAACCCCTAAAACCCTAAAACCCTAAAACCTAAACCCCTAAAACCCTAAAACCCCTAAAACCCCTAAACCTAAAACCCTAAAACCTAAAACCCCTAAACCCTGAACCCCTAAAACCCTAAACCCCTAAAACCCTAAAATCCTAAACCCTAAACACCCTAAACACCCTAAACCCTAAACCCTAAACCCTAAACCCTAAAAACTCCAAAACCCAAACCCTAAAACCCTAAAACACTAAACCCCTAAACCCCTAACCCCTAAACCCTAAACCTTAAACCCTAAACCCTAAAAACCCTAAAAAACCTAAAAACCCCAAACCCTAAAAACCCTAAACCCTAAACCCCTAAACCCCAAAACCCTAAACCCTAAACACTAAAACCCTAAAAACCCTAAAAACCCTAAAACACTAAAAATCCTAAAACACTAAAAACCCTAAACCCCTAAAAACCCTAAACCCTAAACCCTAAACCCCTAAAACCCCTAAAAAAACCTAAAACCTTAAACCTAAAACCTAAAAAAATTTTAAAAAACCCTTAAAACCCTAAACCCTAAACCCTAAACCTCTAAACCCTAAAACCTAAACCCCTAAAACCTAAACCCTGAACCCTATAAACCCTATAAACCCTAAACCCTTAAAAAACCCTAAACCCCTAAAACCCCTAAAACCCTAAAACCCCTAAAACCTAAAACCCTAAAACCCTAAACCCCTAAAACCCCAAACCTAAAACCCTAAACCCTAAACCCTAAACCCTAAACCCTTAAAACCCTAAACCCTTAAAACCCTAAACCCTAAAACCCAAAAAAACCTAAAAACCCTAAACCCTAAAACCCAAAACCCCTAACCCCTAAACACTAAAACCCCAAACCCCAACCCCCAACCCTAACCCCTAAACCCTAACCCTAAAACCCTAAAACCCTAAACCCCTAAAACCCCTAAACCCCTTAACCCTAAAAAACCCTAAACCTTAAAACCCCTAAAACCCAAAAAAACCTAAAAACCCTAAACCTTAAACCCTAAACCCTAAACCCTAAACCCAAAAAAGCCTTAAAAAACCTAAAAAACCCTTAACCCTTAAAACCCTTAAACCCTTGAAAACCTAAACCCTAAAACCCTTAAACCCCTAAACCCCCTAAACCCTAAAACCCTAAAACCCTAAACCCCTAAACCCTAAACCCTAAACCCTAAACCCCTAACCCTAAACCCTAAACCCTAAACCCTAAACCCTAAAACCCTAAACTCCTAAATCAAAAACCCCAAAAACCCTAAAACCCTAAACCCCTAAATCAAAAACCCCAAACCCCTAAACCCTAAACCCTAAACCCCTAAAACCCCCTAAAACCTTAAAACCCCCTAAACCCCCTAAAACCCCTAAAAAACCCCTAACCCTAAAAACCCTTAAACCCCTAAACCCCTAAACCCCTAAAACCCCAAACCTTAAAACCCTAAAACCCCCAAAACCCAAAACCCCAAAAACCCTAAAACCCTAAACCCTAAAACCCCTAAACCCCTAAAACCCTAAAACCCTAAACCCCTAAAACCCCCAACCCCAACCCCAACCCCAACCCCCAAACCCCAAACCCTAAAACCCTAAAACCCTAAACCCCTAAAACCTAAACCCTAAACCCTAAAAAACCCTAAACCCTAAAAACCCCAAACCCTAAAACCCCAAACCCCTAAACCCTAAACCCTAAACCCTAAAACCCTAAAAACC
The DNA here is from genome assembly GCA_017589505.3 of Metroxylon sagu. NCBI lineage: Eukaryota > Viridiplantae > Streptophyta > Magnoliopsida > Arecales > Arecaceae > Metroxylon > Metroxylon sagu. The sequence goes on along the minus strand of JACVBY030000120.1, from coordinate 36,592 downwards.
TAAACCCCTAAAACCCTAAACCCTAAAACCTAAAACCTAAAACCTAAAACCTAAACCCCTAAACCCTAACCCCCTAAAACCCCTTAAAACCCCTTAAAAAACCCTAAAAACCCCTTAAAAACCCCCTAAACCCCCTAAAAACCCTGAACCCCGAACCCTCGAACCCTAAAACCCTAAACCCTTAAAACCTAAACCCTAAACCCTAAAAACCCCTAAAAACCCTAAAAACTAAACCCCAAACCCCAAAACCCCAAACCTCCAAACCCTAAAACCCCTAAAACCCTAAACCCCTAAACCCCTAAAAACCTAAAACCCTAAACCCTAAACCCTAAACCCTAAACCCTAAAACCCTAAAACCCTAAACCCTAACCCCTAAATCCTAAACCCAAAAACCCTAAACCCCTAAACCCCTAAACCCCTAAAAACCCCCTAAAAACCCTAAAACCCTAACCCCTAAAACCCTAGACCCTAGACCCTAAAACCCATTAACCCTAAAACCCCTAAAACCATAAACCCTAAACCCTAAACCCTAAACCCCAAACCCCCTAAACCCCGAAAACCCAAAAATCCAAAAACCTGAACCCCTAAACCCTAAACCCTAAAACCCCTAACCCCTAAAACCCTAAACCCCTAACCCTAAAACACTGAACCTAAAACCCTAAAACCATTAAACCCTAAACCCTAAACCCCAAAAACCCTAAAACCCTAAACCCTAAACCCTAAAACCCTAAAACCCTAAAACCTAAAACCTAAACCCTTAAAACCCTTAAAACCCTAAACCCTAAACCCTAAACCCTAAACCCTTAAAACCTTAAAACCCTTAAAACCTAACCCCTAAAACCCTAAAATCCTAAAACCCTAAAACCTAAACCCCTAAACCCTTAAACCCCTAAAAACCCTAACCCCTAAACCCTAAACCCTAAAACCCTAAACCCTAAAAACCCTAAAAACCCAAAACCCTAAAAACCCAAAACCCAAAAACCCTAAAACCTAAAATTCGAAAACCCCAAAACCCTTAACCCCTAAACCCCTAAACCCCTAAACCCTAAACCCCTAACCCCCTAGAACCCTAAAACCCTTAAACCCTTAAAACCCTTAAAACCTAAAACCCTAAAAACCCTAAACCCCCCTAAAAAAACCCTAAAAAACCCTAAAAAATCCCTAAAAAAACCTTAAACCCCTAAAACCTAAAACCCTAAACCCTAAACCCTAAACTCCAAAACCCTAAAACCCCTAAACCCTAAAATCGTAAAACCCTAAAACCCTAAACCCTAAACCCTAAACCATAAAACCCCTACACCCCTAAAACCCCTAAAACCCTTAAAACCCTAAAACCCTTAAAACCCTAAAAACACTAAAAACCCCTAAACTCTAAACCCTAAAACCCCTAAAACCCCTAAACCCTAAACCCTAAAACCCTAAAACCCCAAAACCCAAAACCCTTAAACCCTAAAACCCTAAACCCTAAAAACCCTAAAAACCTAAAACCCTAAAACCCTAAACCCTAAAACCTTGAACCCCTAAAAGCCCTAAACCCTAAAAATCCTAAAAACCTAAACCCTAAACCCTAAACCCTAAACCCTAACCTCCTAAACCCTTAACCCCCTAAAACCCCTAAAACCCCTTACCCCAAACCCCAAAACCCTTAAACCCTTAACCCCTTAAACCCCTTAAACCCTAAACCCTAAACCCTAAACCCCAAAAACCTCAAACCCCTTAAACCCTAAACCCTAAACCCTAAACCCTAAACCCTAAACCCTAAAACCCCTAAAACCCCTAACCCCTAACCCCTAAACCCTAAACCCTAAACCCTAAACCCTAAAACCCTAAAACCCAAAAACCCTAAACCCCTAACCCCTAACCCCTAACCCCTAAGCCCCTAAAAACCCCTAAAAACCACTAAAAACCCTAAAACCTAAAACCCTAAAACCCTAAACCCTAAAAAACCCTGAAACTCGAAAAAACCCTGAAACCCCAAAAAACCCTAAACCCTTAAACCTCGAAACTCCTAAACCCTAAACCCTAAACCCTAAAATCCTAAACCCTAAAACCCTAAAACCCTAAAACCCCAAAAACCTAAAACCAAAACCCAAAACCCAAAACCCAAAACCCTTAAACCCTTAAACCCTAAAACCCTAAAAACCCTAAAAACCTAAAACCCTAAAACCTAAAATCCCAAACCCCTAAAACCCTAAACCCCTAAAACCCCAAACCCTAAGACCCTAAGACCCTAAAACCTAAACCCTAAACCCTAAACCCTAAACCCTTAAACCCTTAATCCCTAAAACCCTAAAACCCTAAACCCTAAACCCTAAAAACCCTTAAAACCCTTAAAACCCTAAAAAACCCTAAAAACCCTAAACCCCTAAACCCCTAAACCCTAAAACCCTAAACCCTAAAAACCCTAAAAAACCCTTAACCCTTAACCCTTAACCCTAAACCCTAAAACCCTAAAACCCTAAAACCCTAAGCCCTAAGCCCTAAGCCCTAAGCCCCTAAAAACCCCTAAAAACCCTAAAAACCCTAAAACCCTAAAACCCTAAAACCCTAACCCCTAAACCCCTAAAACCCTAAACCCCTAAAACCCTAAACCTAAAACCCTAAACCCTAAACCCTAAACCCCTAAACCCTAAACCCAAAAAACCCTAAAAACCCTAAAACCTAAAACCCCTAAACCCTAAAACCCTAAAACCCCAAACCCTAAACCCCTAAACCCTAAAACCTAAACCCTAAACCCTAAACCCTAAACCCTAAACCCTTAACCCTTAACCCCTTAAACCCTTAAACCCTTAAACCTTAAAAACCCTAAAAACCCTTAAACCCTAAAACCCTAAACCCTAAAACCCTCAAACCCCTAAAACCCCAAACCCCTAAAACCCTAAACCCTAAACCCTAAAACCCTAAAACCCTAAATCGAAAACCCTAAAACCCTAAGACCCTAAGACCCTAAGACCCTAAAACCTTAAGACCCTAGACCCTAAAACCCTAAGACCCTAAAAGCCAAAAACCCTAAGACCCTAGACCCAAAAACCCAAAAACCCTAGACCCAAAAACCCAAAAACCCTAAAACCCTAAACCCCTAACCCTAAACCCTAAACGCCAAAACCCCTAACCCCTAAACCCCTAAAACCCCTAAAACCCTAAACCCTAAACCGTAAACCCTAAAACCCTAAAACCCTAAACCCTAAAACCCCTAAAACCCAAACCCAAACCCCAAAACCCCAAAACCCAAAACCCTAAAACCCCAAACCCCAAACCCCAAACCCCAAAACCCTAAAACCTAAACCCTAAAACCCTAAAACCTAAACCCTAAACCCTAAAACCCCTAAACCCTAAACCCTAAACCCTAAAACCCCTAAAAAACCCTAAAAAACCAAACCCCAAACCCTAAACCCTAAACCCTAAAACCCAAAAACCTAAAATCCTAAACCCTAAAACCCTAAAACCTTAAACCCTAAAACCTAAACCCTTAAACCCCTAAAACCCTAAACCCTAAAACCCTAAACCCCTAAACCCTAAAACCCAAAACCCAAAACCCTAAAACCTAAAACCCTAAACCCTAAAACCCTAAAAAGCCCTAAAACCCCAAAAAACCCTAAAAACCCTAAAACCCCTAAACCCTAAAACCCTAAACCCTAAACCCTAAACCCTGAAACCCTAAAACCCTGAAACCCTGAAACCCTCAACCCTAAAACCCTAAAACCCTCAAACCCTCAAACCCTCAACCCTCAACCCTCAAACCCTTAAACCTCAAACCCTAAAACCCTAAAACCCTAAACCCTAAACCCTAAACCCTAAAAATCCTAAAAACCCTAACCCCCTAAAACCCTAAAACCAAAAACCCCAAAACCTCAAAACCCTAAAACCTAAAACCCTAAACCCTAAACCCTAAACCCTAAACCTTAAACCCTAAACCCTAAAACCCTAAACCCTTAAACCCTTAACCCTTAACCCTTAACCCTTAAACCCTTAAACCCTAAAACCTAAAACCCTAAACCCTAAACCCTAAACCCTAAAACCCTAAAACCCTAAAACCCTAAACCCTAAACCCTAAACCCTAAACCCCTAAACCCCTAAACCCCTAAACCCTAAAACCCTAACCCCTAACCCCTAAAACCCCAAAACCCCCAAAAACCCCAAAACCCTAAAACCCTAAAACCCCTAAAAAACCCTAAAACCCTAAACCCCTAACCCCTAAAACCCTAAACCCTAAACCCTAAAACCTAAACCCCTAAAACCTAAACCCCTAAAAACCCTTAAACCCCTTAAAACCCTAAAAACCCTAAACCCTAAAAACCATAAACCCTAAAAACCCTAAAACCCTAAACCAAAACCCTAAAACCCTAAAACCCCAAAACCCAAAAACCCTAAAACCTCAAAAACTCTAAAACCTAAAACCCTGAACCCTGAACCCTGAACCCTAAAACCCCTGAACCCCTGGAACCCCGGAACCCCAAACCCCGAACCTCGAACCCCTAAACCCTGAACCCCAAACCCTGAACCTAAAACCCTAAACCCCTGAAACCCTAAACCCCTAAAACCCTAAAACCCTAAAAACCCTAAAAACCCAAAACCCTAAACCCTAAACCCTAAAACCCTAACCCCTAAACCCTAAACCCTAAACCCTAAACCCTAAACCCTAAACCCTAACCCCTAACCCCTAAACCCCTAAAAACCCCAACCCCAAAACCCAAAACCCAAAACCCCTAACCCCTAAACCCTAAAAACCCTAAAAACCTAAACCCTAAACCCTGAAACCCTGAACCCCCTAAAACCCTAAACCCTAAACCCCTAAACCCAAAAAACCCTTAACCCTTAACCCTTAAACCCCTAAACCCTAAAACCTAAACCCTAAAACCCTAAACCTAAAACCCTAAAACCCTAAAACCCAAACCCCTAAAACCCTAAACCCTAAACCCTAAACCCTAAACCCTAAATCCTTAAACCCTAAAACCCTAAAAACCTAAACCCCTAAAACCCTAAACCCCTTAAAACCCTAAAACCCTAAACCCTAAACCCCCTAAACCCTAAACCCTAAACCCCTAAACCCTAAACCCTAAACCCCTAAACCCTAACCCCTAAAACCCTAAAACCTAAACCCTAAACCCTAAAACCCTAAAACCTAAACCCTAAAAAAACCTAAAAAAACCTAAAAAAACCCTAAACCCTAAAACCTAAACCCTAAACCCTAAACCCTAAACCCCAAAACCCAAACCCCAAACCCCAAACCCTAAAAACCCTAAAACCCCTAAAACCCTAAAAACTAAAAACCCTAAAACCCTAAACCCTAAACCCTAAACCCCTAAAACCCTAAAACCCTAACCCCTAAACCCTAAACCCTAAACCCTAAAACCCTAAACCCCTAAAACCTAAAACCTAAAACCTAAACCCTAAACCCTAAAACCCTAAAACCCTAAACCCTAAAAACCCTAAAAACCCTAAACCCTAAAAACCCTAAAACCCTAAAACCCTAAACCTAAAACCCTAAAACCTTAAAACCTAAACCCTAAACCCTAAACCCTAAACCCTAAACCCCAAAACCCAAAAACCCTAAACCCCAAAAACCCTAAACCCTAAAACCCAAAACCCAAAAATCCAAAACCCTAAAACCCTAAACCCTGAAACCCTGAACCCTGAACCCCGGAACCCCGAACCCCAAACCTCGAACCTAAAACCCTGAAACCCTAAACCCCAAACCCTTAAACCCTAAAACCCTAACCTAAACCCTAAACCCCTAAAACCCTAAAAACCCTAAAAACTAAACCCTAAACCCTAAAAACTAAACCCTAAAACCCTAAAAACCCCAAATCTAAACCCCTAAAACCCCAAAACCCTAAACCCCTAAAACCCCAAAACCCTAAACCCTAAACCCTAAAACCCTAAAACCCTAAAACCCTAAACCCTAAAACCCTAAACCCCTAAAACCCTTAAACCCTAAAACCCTAAAACCTGAACCCCAAAAACCTTAAAACCCTAAAACCTAAAACCCTAAAACCTAACCCCTGAACCCTTAAACCTGAACCCCTAAACCCTGAACCCCTTAAACCCTAAAAACCCTAAACCCTGAACCCCTTAAACCCTAAAAACCCTAAACCCTAAACCCTAAAACCCTAAAACCCCTAAACCCTAAAAACCCTAAAAAACCTAAACCCTAAACCCTAAAACCCTAAAACCCTAAACCCTAAACCCTAAACCCTTAAAACCCTAAACCCTAAACCCAAAAAAACCTAAAACCCTAAAAACCCTAAACCCAAAAAACCCAAAAAACCAAAAACCCTAAACCCTAAACCCTAAAACTCTAAAACCTTAAACCCTAAACCCTAAAAACCCTAAACCCTAAACCCTAAACCCCTAAAACCCTAAACCCCTAAAACCCTAAACCCCTAAAACCCCTAAAAACCCTAAATCCTAAACCCCTAAAACCATAAAAACCCTTAAAACTCAAAACCCCTTAAACCCCTAACCCCTAACCCCTAGCCGCTAAACCCTAACCCCTAAAACCCTAACCCCTAAAACCCTAAAACCCTAAAACCTAAAAAACCCTAAACTCCAAACCCCCAAACTCCCCAACCTTCAACCCCCAACCCCCAACCCTAAACCCTAAACCCTAAACCCTAAAACCCAAAACCCAAAACCCAAAACCCAAAACCTCCAACCCCTAACCCCCAACCCCCAAACCTAAACCCTAAACCCTAAACCCTACAAACCCTATAAACCCTAAACCCTAAACCCTAAAAACCCTAAACCATAAACCCTAAAAACCCTAAACCCTAAAACCTAAACCCTAAAACCCTAAAACCTAAACCCTAAAACCCCAAACCCTAAACCTAAACCCTAAAAACCCTAAAAACCCTAAAAACCCTAAGAAACCCTAACCCAAAACCCTAAAAACCCTAAAAATCCTAAACCCTAAAACCCTAAACCCTAAACCCTAAACCCTAAAACCCTAAACCCTAAACCCTAAACCCTAAACCCTAAACCCTAAACCCTAACCCCTAACCCCTAAACCCTAAACCCCTAAAACTCGAAAACCCTAAACCCCAAAACCCCTAAAACCCTAAAACCTAAACCCTAAAACCCCTAAAACCCCTAAACCCCTAAAACCCTAAAACCTAAACCCCTAAACCCTAAAAACCCTAATCCTAAAAACCCTAAACCCTAAAAACCCTAAACACCCTAAACCCTAAACCCTAAACCCTAAAAACTCCAAAACCCAAACCCCAAAACCCTAAAACCCTAAACCCCTAAACCCCTAACCCCTAAACCCTAAACCCTAAACCCTAAACCCTAAAACCCTAAAAAAACCTAAAAAACCCTTAAAAAACCTAAAAAATCCTAAACCCTAAACCCTTAAACCCTAAACCCCTAAACCCCAAAACCCTAAACCCTAAACACTAAAACCCTAAAAACCTAAAAACCCTAAAAACCCTAAAACACTAAAAACCCTAAACCCCTAAAAACCCTAAACCCTAAACCCTTAAACCCTAAACCCTAAACCCCTAAAACCCCTAAAACCCTAAAACCCTAAAACCCTAAACCCTAAACCCTAAACCCCTAAACCCTAAAACCTAAACCCCTAAAACCTAAACCCTGAACCCTATAAACCCTATAAACCCTAAACCCTAAACCCTAAAACCCTAAAAAACCCTAACCCCCTAACCCCCTAAAACCCTAAACCCTAAAACCCCAAACCCCAAAAACCCCCAAACCCTAAAAACCCTAAACCCTAAACCCTAAACCCTAAACCCTAAACCCTTAAAACCCTAAACCCTTAAAACCCTTAAAACCCTAAACCCTAAAACCCAAAACCCTAAAACCTAAACCCCTAACCCCTAAACCCTAAAACCCCAAACCCCAACCCCCAACCCCCAACCCCTAAAACCCTAAAACCTAAAAAACCCTAAAAACCCTAAACCCTTAACCCCCTAAACCCCTAAACCCTAAAATACTCTAAACCCTAAAAAACCTAAAAACCCTAAACCCTAAACCCTAAACCCTAAACCCTAAACCCTAAACCCTAAACCCTAAACCCTAAACCCTAAACCCTAAACCCTAAAACCCTAAACCCTAAAACCCTAAAACCCTAAAAACCCCAAAACCCTAAAACCCTAAACCCCTAAACCAAAAACCCCAAACCCCTAAACCCTAAACCCCTAAAACCCCCTAAAACCATAAAACCCCTAAAAAACCCCTAAAAAAACCCTAAAAACCCCTAAAAACCCTTAAACCCTAAACCCTAAACCCTTAAAACCCTAAACCCTAAAACCCTAAAAACCCCTAAAACCTAAACCCTAAAACCCTAAACCCTAAAACCCTAAAACCCCTAAACCCTAAAACCCTAAAACCCTAAACCCCTAAAACCCTCAACCCCAACCCCAACCACAACCCCAACCCCCAAACCCTAAACCCTAAAACCCTAAACCCCTAAAACCTAAACCCTAAACCCTAAAAAACCCTAAACCCCAAAACCCCAAATCCCCAAAACCCCAAAACCCTAAACCCTAAAACCCTAAAACCCAAACCCCAAAACCTAAAACCCTAAAACCTAAACCCTAAAACCCCTAAAACCCGTAAACCCCTAAACCCTAAAAACCCTAAACCTAAAAACCCTAAACCCTAAAAACCCTAAACACCCTAAACCCTAAACCCTAAACCCTAAAAATCCCAAAATCAAAACCCTAAAACCCTAAACCCCTAAACCCCTAAACCCTTAAACCCTAAACCCTAAACCCTAAACCCTAACCCTAAAACCCTAAAAAAACCTAAAAACCCTTAAAAAACCTAAAAAACCCTAAACCCTAAACCCTTAAACCCTAAACCCCTAAACCCCAAAACCCTAAACCCTAAACACTAAAACCCTAAAAACTTTAAAACCTTAAAAACCCTAAAACACTAAAAACCCTAAACCCCTAAAAACCCTAAACCCTAAACCCTTAAACCCTAAACCCTAAACCCCTAAAACCCTAAAACCCCTAAAACCTAAAACCCTAAACCCCTAAACCCTAAAACCTAAACCCCTAAAACCTAAACCCTAAACCCTAAAACCCTAAAACCCTAAACCCTAAACCCTAAAACCCTAAAAAACCCTAACCCCCTAACCCCCTAAAACCCTAAACCCTAAAACCCCAAACCCCAAACCCCAAAAACCCCCAAACCCTAAAAACCCTAAACCCTAAACCCTAAACCCTAAACCCTTAAAACCCTAAACCCTTAAAACCCTTAAAACCCTAAACCCTAAAACCCAAAACCCTAAAACCTAAACCCCTAACCCCTAAACCCTAAAACCCTAAACCCCAACCCCTAAAACCCTAAAACCTAAAAAACCCTAAAAACCCTAAACCCCTAACCCCCTAAACCCCTAAACCCTAAAACCCTTAAACCCCTAAACCCTAAAACCCTAAAACCCTAAACCCCTAAACCCTAAACCCTAAACCCCTAACCCCTAACCCTAAACCCTAAACCCTAAACCCTAAAACCCTAAAACCCCAAAAACCCCAAAAACCCTAAAACCCTAAACCCCTAAATCGAAAACCCCAAACCCCTAAACCCTAAACCCTAAACCCCTAAAACCCCCTAAAACCTTAAAACCCCCTAAACCCCCTAAAACCCCTAAAAAAACCCTAAAAAACCCTAAAAACCCCTAAAAACCCTTAAACCCCCAAACCCCCAAACCCCTAAAACCCCAAACCTTAAAACCCTAAAACCCCCAAAACCTAAAACCCCAAAAACCCTAAAACCCCTAAACCCCTAAAACCCTAAAACCCTAAACCCCTAAAACCCCCAACCCCAACCCCAACCCCCAAACCCCAAACCCTAAAACCCTAAAACCCTAAACCCCTAAAACCTAAACCCTAAACCCTAAAAAACCCTAAACCCTAAAAACCCCAAACCCCAAAACCCCAAAACCCTAAACCCTAAAACCCTAAAAACCTAAACCCCTAAAACCCTAAACCCTAAAACCTAAAACCTAAAACCTAAAACCTAAACCCCTAAACCCTAACCCCCTAAAACCCATTAAAACCCTTAAAAAACCCTAAAAACCCCTTAAAAACCCCCTAAACCCCCTAAACCCTAAAACCCTAAACCCCTAAAACCTAAACCCTAAACCCTAAACCCTAAACCCTAAAAACCCTAAAAACTAAACCCCAAACCCCAAAACCCCAAACCTCCAAACCCTAAAACCCCTAAAACCCTAAACCCCTAAACCCCTAAAAACCTAAAACCCTAAACCCTAAACCCTAAACCCTAAACCCTAAACCCTAAAACCCTAAACCCCTAAACCCTAACCCCTAAATCCTAAACCCAAAAACCCTAAACCCCTAAAAACCCCTAAAAACCCCCTAAAAACCCTAAAACCCTAACCCCTAAAACCCTAGACCCTAGACCCTAAAACCCATTAACCCTAAAACCATAAACCCTAAACCCTAAACCCTAAACCCCAAACCCCAAACCCCCTAAACCCCGAAAACCCAAAAATCCAAAAACCTGAACCCCTAAACCCTAAACCCTAAAACCCCTAACCCCTAAAACCCCTAAAACCCTAAACCCCTAACCCTAAAACACTGAACCTAAAACCCTAAAACCATTAAACCCTAAACCCTAAACCCCAAAAACCCTAAAACCCTAAACCCTAAAACCCTAAAACCTAAAACCTAAACCCTTAAAACCCTAAACCCTAAACCCTAAACCCTTAAAACCTTAAAACCCTTAAAACCTAACCCCTAAAACCCTAAAATCCTAAAACCCTAAAACCCTAAAACCTAAACCCCTAAACCCTTAAACCCCTAAAAACCCTAACCCCTAAACCCTAAACCCTAAAACCCTAAACCCTAAAAACCCTAAAAACCCAAAACCCTAAAAACCCAAAACCCGAAAACCCTAAAACCCAAAATTCGAAAACCCCAAAACCCTTAACCCCTTAACCCCTAACCCTAAACCCCTAAACCCCTAAACCCTAAACCCCTAACCCCCTAGAACCCTAAAACCCTTAAAACCTAAAACCCTAAAAACCCTAAACCCTAAACCCCCCTAAAAAAACCCTAAAAAACCCTAAAAAATCCCTAAAAAAACCCTAAACCCCTAAAACCTAAAACCCTAAACCCTAAACCCTAAACTCCAAAACCCCAAAACCCCTAAACCCTAAAATCGTAAAACCCTAAAACCCTAAACCCTAAACCCTAAACCATAAAACCCCTACACCCCTAAAACCCCTAAAACCCTTAAAACCCTAAACCCTAGAACCCCTAAAAACACTAAAAACCCCTAAACTCTAAACCCTAAAACCCCTAAAACCCCTAAACCCTAAACCCTAAACCCTAAACCCTAAAACCCTAAAACCTAAACCCCCTAAACCCCTAAACCCTAAAACCTAAACCCCTGAACCCTGAACCCTAAACCCTAAAACCCTAAACCCTAAAACACCCTAAAAAACCCTAAAAAATCCTAAAACACCCTAAACCCTAAACCCTAAAACCCTGAACCCCTAAAAACCCTGAACCCTAAAAATCCTAAAAACCTAAACCCTAAACCCTAAACCCTAACCCCCTAAACCCTTAACCCCCTAAAACCCCTAAAACCCCTAACCCCAAACCC
>JACVBY030000120.1:12500-22500 GCA_017589505.3 Metroxylon sagu | reverse complement strand
CCTAAAACCCTAAACCCCTAAAACCCTAAGCCCTAAGCCCTAAGCCCTAAGCCCTAAGCCCCTAAAAACCCCTAAAAACCCTAAAAACCCTAAAACCCTAAAACCCTAAAACCCTAAAAACCCTAAAACCCTAACCCCTAAACCCCTAAAACCCTAAACCTAAAACCCTAAACCCTAAACCCTAAACCCCTAAACCCTAAACCCAAAAAACCCTAAAAACCCTAAAACCTAAAACCCCTAAACCCTAAAACCCTAAAACCCTAAAACCCCAAACCCCAAACCCCTAAACCCTAAACCCTAAACCCTAAACCTTAAACCCTAAACCCTTAACCCTTAACCCCTTAAACCCTTAAACCCTTAAACCTTAAAACCCCTAAAAACCCTTAAACCCTAAAACCCCAACCCCTAAAACCCTTAAACCCCTAAAACCCCAAACCCCTAAAACCCAAACCCCTAAAACCCTAAACCCTAAACCCTAAAACCCTAAAACCCTAAGACCCTAGACCCTAAAACCCTAAGACCCTAAAAGCCTAAAACCCTAAGACCCTAGACCCAAAAACCCTAAAACCCTAGACCTAAAAACCCAAAAACCCTAAAACCCTAAACCCCTAACCCTAAACCCTAAACGCCAAAACCCCTAACCCCTAAACCCCTAAAACCCTAAACCCTAAACCGTAAACCCTAAAACCCTAAAACCCTAAACCCTAAAACCCCTAAAACCCAAACCCAAACCCCAAAACCCAAAACCCCAAAACCCCAAACCCCAAACCCCAAACCCCAAAACCCTAAAACCTAAACCCTAAAACCCTAAAACCCTAAAACCTAAACCCTAAACCCTAAAACCCCTAAACCCCTAAACCCTAAACCCTAAACCCTAAAACCCCTAAAAAACCCCTAAAAAACCCTAAAAAACCAAACCCCAAACCCTAAACCCCAAACCCTAAACCCTAAACCCTAAACCCCAAAAACCTAAAATCCTAAACCCTAAAACCCTAAAACCTTAAACCCTAAAACCTAAACCCTTAAACCCCTAAAACCCTAAACCCTAAAACCCTAAACCCCTAAACCCTAAAACCCAAAACCCAAAACCCTAAAACCTAAAACCCTAAACCCTAAAACCCTAAAAAACCCTAAAACCCCAAAAAACCCCAAAAACCCTAAAACCCAAAAACCCAAAAACCCCTAAACCCTAAAACCCTAAACCCTAAAACCCTAAACCCTAAACCCTAAAACCCTGAAACCCTAAACCCTAAAACCCTAAAACCCTCAAACCCTAAAACCCTCAACCCTTAAACCCTAAACCCTAAACCCTAAAACCCTAAAACCCTAAAACCCTAAACCCTAAACCCTAAACCCTAAACCCTAAAAACCCTAACCCCCTAAAACCCTAAAACCAAAAACCCAAAACCCCAAAACCTCAAAACCCTAAACCCTAAACCCTAAACCCTAAAACCCTAAAACCCTAAACCCTAAACCCTAAACCCTTAAAACCCTTAAAACCCTTAAAAACCCTAAACCCTAAACCCTTAACCCTTAACCCTTAAACCCTTAAACCCTAAAACCCTAAAACCCTAAACCCTAAAACCCTAAAAACCTAAACCCCTAAAACCCTAAAACTCTAAACCCCTAAACCCCTAAACCCCTAACCCCTAACCCCAAAACCCCCAAAACCCTAAAACCCCTAAAAAACCCTAAAACCCTAAACCCCTAACCCCTAAAACCCTAAACCCTAAACCCTAAAACCTAAACCCCTAAAACCTAAAACCTAAAACCCTAAACCCCTAAACCCTAACCCCTAAAACCTAAAACCTAAAACCTAAAACCTAAAACCTAAACCCCTAAAACCCTAAACCCTAAACCCTAAACCCTAAACCCTCAAACCCTAACCCCTAACCCCTAACCCCTAAACCCTAAAACCCCCTAAAACCCTAAACCCTAAACCCCCCAAAACCCCAAAACTCTAAAAACCCTAAACCCCAAACCCCAAACCCTAAAACCCTAAAACCCTAAACCCTAAAACCCTAAAACCCTAAAACCTAAAACCCTAACCCCTAAAACCCTAAACCCTAACCCCTAAAACCCTAAACCCTAAACCCTAAACCCTAAACCCTAAAACCCTAAAAACCCTAAAACCCTAAAACCCTAAACCCTAAACCCTAAAACCCTAAACCCTAAACCCTTAAAACCCTTAAAACCCTTAAAAACCCTAAACCCCTAAACCCTAAACCCTAAACCCTAAAACCCTAAAACCCTAAAACCCTAAAACCCTAAAACCCTAAAACCCTAAACCCTAAACCCTAAAACCCTAAACCTAAAAACCTAAACCCCTAAACCCCTAAAACCCTAAAACTCTAAACCCCTAAACCCCTAAACCCCTAAACCCTAACCCCTAAAACCCTAAAACCCCCAAAACCCCCAAAACCCTAAAACCCTAAAACCCCTAAAAAACCCTAAAACCCTAAACCCCTAAAACCTAAACCCCTAAAACCTAAAACCTAAAACCTAAAACCCTAAACCCCTAAACCCTAACCCCTAAAACCTAAAACCTAAAACCTAAAACCTAAACCCCTAAAACCCTAAACCCTAAACCCTAAACCCTCAAACCCTAAACCCTAAAACCCTAACCCCTAAACCCTAAAACCCTAAAACCCTAAACCCTAAACCCTAAACCCCCAAAACCCCAAAACTCTAAACCCTAAACCCTAAAACCCTAAAACCCTAAACCCTAAAACCCTAAAACCCTAACCCCTAAAACCCTAAACCCTAACCCCTAAAACCCTAAACCCTAAACCCTAAACCCTAAACCCTAAACCCTAAACCCTAAACCCTAAAACCCTAAAAACCCTAAAAACCTTAAAAAACCTAAACCCTAAAAACCCTAAACAAACTAAAACCTAAAACCCTAAACCCTAAACCCTAAACCCTAAACCCCTAACCCCTAACCCCTAAACCCTAACCCCTAAAACCCTAAACCCCTAACCCCCTAAAACCCTTAAACCCTAAAACCCTAAACCCTAAAACCCTAAAACCCTAAAAACCCTTAAAACCCTTAAAAACCCTGAAAAAAAACATAAAAAAAAACATTAAAAACCCTAAACCCTAAACCCTAAACCCTAAACCCTAAAACCCTAAAACCCTAACCCCTAAACCCTAAACCCTAAACCCTAAACCCTAAAACCCTAAAACCCTAAACCCTAAAACCCTAAAACCCTAAAACCCTAAAACCCTAAAACCCTAAAACCCTAAACCCTAAACCCCTAAACCCCTAAACCCCTAAAACCCTAAACCCCTAAACCCTAAACCCTAAACCCTAAAACCCTAAAACCTAAACCCTAAACCCTAAACCCTAAACCCTAAACCCTAAACCCCTAAACCCTAAAACCCTAAAACCTAAACCCCTTAAAACCCTAAAACCCTAAACCCTAAACCCCTAAAACCCTAAAACCCTAAAACCCCAAAAACCTAAACCCAAAACCCAAAACCAAAAACCCAAAACCCTTAAACCCTTAAACCCTTAAACCCTAAAACCCTAAAACCCTAAAAACCCTAAAACCCTAAAACCCTAAAACCTAAAACCCCAAACCCCTAAAACCCTAAACCCCTAAAACCCTAAACCCTAAACCCCTAAACCCTAAAACCTAAACCCTAAACCCTAAACCCTAAACCCTAAACCCCTAAAACCCTAAAACCCTAAACCCTAAACCCTAAAAACCCTTAAAACCCTAAAAAACCCTAAAACCCTAAAAATCCTAAACCCCTAAACCCCTAAACCCTAAAACCCTAAAACCCTAAACCCTAAAAACCCTAAAACCCTAAAAACCCTAAACCCTAAACCCTAAACCCTAAACCCTAAAACCCTAAAACCCTAAAACCCTAAACCCTAAGCCCTAAGCCCTAAGCCCCTAAAAACCCCTAAAAACCCTAAAACCCTAAAACCCTAAAAACCCTAAAACCCTAACCCCTAAACCCCTAAAACCCCTAAACCCCTAAAACCCTAAACCTAAAACCCTAAACCCTAAACCCTAAACCCCTAAACCCTAAACCCTAAACCCCTAAACCCTAAACCCAAAAAACCCTAAAAACCCTAAAACCTAAAACCCCTAAACCCTAAAACCCTAAAACCCTAAAACCCTAAAACCTTAAACCCTAACCCTAAACCCTAAACCCTAAACCCTAAACTCTAAAGCCCTAAACCCTAAACCCTAAACCCTAAAACCCTTAAACCCTAAAAACCCTTAAACCCTAAAACCCTAAAACCTAAAACCCTCAAACCCCTAAAACCTCAAACCCCTAAAACCCTAACCCCTAACCCTAAACCCCTAAAACCCTAAACCCTAAACTGTAAACCCTAAAACCCTAAAACCCTAAACCCTAAAACCCCTAAAACCCAAACCCAAACCCCAAAACCCAAAACCCCAAAACCCCAAACCCCAAACCTCAAACCCTAAAACCCTAAAACCTAAACCCTAAAACCCTAAAACCTAAACCCTAAACCCTAAACCCTAAAACCCTAAACCCTAAAACCCCTAAACCCCTAAACCCTAAACCCTAAACCCTAAAACCCCTAAAAAACCTTAAAAAACCAAACCCCAAACCCCAAACCTCAAACCCTAAACCCTAAACCCTAAAACCCTAAAACCCTAAAACCTTAAACCCTAAAACCTAAACCCTTAAACCCCTAAAACCCTAAACCCTAAAATCCTAAACCCCTAAACCCTAAAACCTAAAACCTAAAACCCTAAAACCTAAAACCCTAAACCCTAAACCCTAAAACCCTAAAACCCCAAAAAACCCCAAAAACCCTAAAACCCAAAAACCCTTAAACCCTAAAACCCCTAAACCCTAAACCCTAAACCCTAAACCCTGAAACCCTTAACCCTCAAACCCTTAACCCTCAAACCCTCAAACCCTTAACCCTCAACCCTAAAACCCTAAACCCTAAACCCTAAACCCTAAAACCCTAAACCCTAAACCCTAAAAACCCTAAAAACCCTAACCCCCTAAAACCCTAAAACCAAAAACCCAAAACCCCAAAACCCTAAAACCCTAAAACCTAAAACCCTAAAACCTAAACCCTAAACCCTAAACCCTAAACCCTAAACCCTAAAACCCTAAAACCCTAAACCCTAAACCCTTAAAACCCTTAAAAACCCTAAACCCCTAAACCCTAAACCCTAAACCCTAAACCCTTAAACCCTTAAACCCTTAAACCCTAAAACCCTAAAACCCTAAAACCTTAAACCCTAAACCCTAAACCCTAAACCCTAAAACCCTAAAAACCTAAACCCCTAAACCCCTAAAACCCTAAAACTCTAAACCCCTAAACCCTAAACCCCTAACCCCTAACCCCAAAACCCTAAAACCCAAAACCCTAAAACCCTAAAACTCCTAAAAAGCCCTAAAACCCTAAACCCCTAAACCCCTAAAACCTAAAACCCTAAACCCCTAAACCCTAACCCCTAAAACCTAAAACCTAAAACCCTAAACCCTAAACCCTAAACCCTAAAACCCTAACCCCTAACACCCTAACCCCTAAACCCTAAAACCCTAAAACCCTAAACCCTAAACCCTAAAAACCCTAAACCCTAAAACCCTAAAAACCCTAAACCCTAAAACCCTAAAACCCTAAACCCTAAAACCCTAAACCCTAACCCCTAAAACCCTAAACCCTAAACCCTAAACCCTAAACCCTAAAACCCTAAAAACCATAAAAACCTAAACCCTAAAAACCCTAAAAAAACCTAAAACCTAAAAACCCTAAAAAACCTAAAACCCTAAAACCCTAAACCCTAAACCCTAAACCCTAAACCCTAAACCCTAACCCCTAACCCATAAACCCCTAACCCTTAAAACCCTAAACCCCTAACCCTTAAACCCTAAAACCCTAAAACCCTAAACCCTAAAACCCTTAAAAACCCTTAAAACCCTTAAAAACCCTAAAAAAAAACCTAAAAAAAACCTTAAAAACCCTAAACCCTAAACCCTAAACCCTAAACCCTAAAAACCCTAACCCCTAAAAACCTAAAAACCCAAACCCCAAACCCCAAAACCCTAAAACCCTAAACCCAAAACCCAAAACCCCAAAACCCCAAAACCCTAAAAACCCTAAACCCTAAACCCTGAAACCCTGAAACCCCTAAAACCCCTTAAACCCCTAAACCCTAAACCCTAAAACCCTAAAACCTAAACCCTAAACCCCTAAACCCCTTAAAACCCTAAAACCTAAACCCCTTAAAACCCTAAAACCCTAAACCCCTAAAACCCTAAAACCCTAAACCCTAAACCCTAAACCCTAAAACCCTAAACCCTAAAACCCTAAAACCTAAACCCTAAACCCTAAAAAAACCTAAAAAAACCCTAAACCCTAAACCCTAAAACCCTAAACCCTAAACCCTAAACCCTAAACCCTTAAACCCTAAACCCTAAACCCTAAACCCAAAAACCCTAAACCCTAAAAACCCCAAAACCTCAAAACCCAAACCCTAAAACCCTAAAACCTAAAAACCCTAAACCCCTAAAATCCTAAACCCTAACCCCCTAAAACCCTAAACCCTAAAACCCTAACCCCTAAAACCCTAAACCCTAAACCCTAAACCCTAAACCCCTAAAACCCTAAACCCTAAACCCTAAAACCCTAAACCCTAAACCCTTATAAACCCTAAACCCTAAACCCTAAAACCCTAAACCCTAAACCCTAAAACCCTAAAACCTTAAACCCCCTAAAAACCCTAAAAACCCTAAACCCTAAAACCCTAAACCCTAAAAACCCTAAAACCCTAAACCAAAACCCTAAAACCCTAAAACCCCAAAACCTAAACCCCAAAACCCAAAAACCCTAAAACCCCAAAAACCCTAAAACCCAAAACCCTGAACCCTGAACCCTAAAACCCTGAACCCCTAACCCCTAAACCCCTAAACCCTGAACCCCGAACCCCGAACCCCTAAACCCCGAACCCCAAACCCTGAACCTAAAACCCTAAACCCCTGAAACCCTAAACCCCTAAAACCCTAAAACCCTAAAAACCCTAAAAACCCAAAACCCTAAACCCTAAACCCTAAAACCCTAACCCCTAAACCCTAAACCCTAAACCCTAAACCCTAAACCCCTAAAAACCCCAACCCCAAAACCCAAAACCCAAAACCCCTAACCCCTAACCCCTAAACCCCTAAACCCTAAAAATCCTAAACCCTAAACCCTAAACCCTAAACCCTAAACCCTGAAACCCTGAACCCCCTAAAACCCTAAACCCTAAACCCCTAAACCCAAAAAACCCCAAAAAACCCCAAAAAACCCTTAACCCTTAACCCTTAAACCCCTAAACCCTAAAACCTAAACCCTAAAACCCTAAAACCCTAAACCTAAAACCCTAAAACCCTAAAACCCAAACCCCTAAAACCCTAAACCCTAAACCCTAAACCCTAAACCCTAAATCCCTAAACCCTAAAACCCTAAAAACCTAAACCCCTAAAACCCTAAACCCCTTAAAACCCTAAAATCCTAAACCCTAAACCCCCTAAACCCTAAAACCCTAAACCCCTAAACCCTAACCCCTAAAACCCTAAAACCTAAACCCTAAACCCTAAACCCTAAAACCCTAAAACCTAAACCCTAAAAAAACCCTAAACCCTAAAACCCTAAAACCTAAACCCTAAAACCTAAAACCTAAACCCTAAACCCCTAAAAACCTAAACCCTAAACCCCTAAAACCCTAAAAACCCTAAACCCCTAAACCCTAAAAACCCTAAACCCTAAAAACCCTAAAACCCTAAAACCCTAAACCTAAACCCCAAACCCTAAACCCTAAACCCCAAAACCCAAAAACCCTAAACCCTAAAACCCAAAACCCTAAAACCCAAACCCTAAACCCTAAACCCCAAAACCCAAAAACCCTAAACCCTAAAACCCAAAACCCTAAAACCCAAACCCTAAAACCCAAAACCCAAAACCCAAAAATCCAAAACCCTAAAACCCTAAACCCTGAAACCCTGAACCCTGAACCCTGAACCCCGGAACCCCGAACCCCGAACCTAAAACCCTGAAACCCTAAACCCCAAACCCCTAAACCTTAAAACCCTAACCTAAACCCTAAACCCCTAAAACCCTAAAAACCCTAAAAACTAAACCCTAAAACCCTAAAAACCCTAAATCTAAACCCCTAAAACCCCAAAACCCTAAACCCCTAAAACCCCTAAAACCCCAAAACCCTAAACCCTAAACCCTAAAACCCTAAAACCCTAAACCCTAAAACCCTAAACCCCTAAAACCCTTAAACCCTAAAACCCTAAAACCCTAAAACCTGAACCCTAAAACCCTAAAACCCTAAAACCTAAAACCCTAAAACCCTAAAACCTAACCCCTGAACCCTTAAACCTGAACCCCTAAATCCTGAACCCCTTAAACCCTAAAAACCCTAAACCTTGAACCCCTTAAACCCTAAAAACCCTAAACCCTAAAACCCTAAACCCTAAAACCCTAAAACCCCTAAACCCTAAAAACCCCAAAAAACCTAAACCCTAAACCCTAAACCCTAAAACCCTAAAACCCTAAACCCTAAACCCTAAACCCTTAAAACCCTAAAAAAACCCTAAAAAAACCCTAAACCCTAAACCCAAAAAAACCTAAAACCCTAAACCCAAAAAACCCAAAAAACCAAAAACCCTAAACCCTAAACCCTAAACCCTAAACCCTAAACCCAAAAACCCAAAACCCCCAAAAACCCCCAAACCCTAAAAACCCTAAACCCTAAACCCCTAAAACCCTAAACCCCCTAAAACCCTAAAAACCCTAAACCCCTAAACCCCTAAAACCATAAAAACCCTTAAAACTCGAAACCCCTTAAACCCCTAACCCCTAACCCCTAAAACCCCTAACCCCTAAAACCCTAAAACCCTAAAACCTAAAAAACCCCCTAAAAAACCCTAAACCCCAAACCCCCCAACCCCCAACCCCCAACCCTAAACCCTAAACCCTAAACCCTAAAACCCAAAACCCAAAACCCAAAACCCCCAACCCCCAACCCCCAAACCTAAACCCTAAACCCTAAACCCTACAAACCCTATAAACCCTAAACCCTAAACTCTAAACCCTAAAAATCCTAAACCATAAACCCTAAAAACCCTAAACCCTAAAAACCTAAACCCTAAAACCCTAAAACCTAAACCCTAAAACCCTAAAACCTAAAACCCCAAGCCCTAAACCTAAACCCTAAAAACCCCTAAAAAACCCCAAACCCAAAACCCTAAAAACCCAAAACCCTAAAACCCTAACCCCCTAAACCCTAAACCCTAAAACCTTAAAACCCCCAACCCCAAACCCTAAACCCCTAAAACCCTAAAACCCTAAACCCTAAACCCTAAACCCTAAAACCCCTAAAACCCTAAACCCTAAACCCTAAACCCTAAACCCTAACCCCTAACCCCTAAACCCTAAACCCTAAACCCTAAACCCCTAAAACCCAAAAACCCTAAACCCCAAAACCCCTAAAACCCTAAAACCTAAACCCTAAAACCCCTAAAACCCCTAAACCCCTAAAACCCTAAAACCTAAACCCCTAAACCCTAAAAACCCTAAAAACCCTAAACCCTAAAAACCCTAAACCCTAAAAACCCTAAACACCCTAAACCCTAAACCCTAAACCCTAAAACCCTAAACCCCTAAACCCCTAACCCCTAAACCCTAAACCCTAAACCCTAAAACCCTAAAAAAACCTAAAAAACCCTTAAAAAACCTAAAAAACCCTAAACCCTAAACCCTTAAACCCTAAACCCCTAAACCCTAAAACCCTAAACCCTAAACACTAAAACCCTAAAAACCTAAAAACCCTAAAAACCCTAAAACACTAAAAACCCTAAACCCTAAACCCCTAAACCCTAAACCCTAAACCCTAAACCCTAAACCCTAAAACCCTAAAACCCTAAAACCCTAAAACCCCTAAAACCTAAAACCCTAAAACCCCTAAACCCTAAACCCTAAACCCTAAACCCTAAACCCCCAAAACCC
>JACVBY030000120.1:0-2500 GCA_017589505.3 Metroxylon sagu | reverse complement strand
CCCTAAAACCCTAACCCCTAAAACCCTAAACCCTAAAACCCTAAACCCTAAAACCCAAACCCTAAACCCTAAAAACCCTAAAAACCCTAAACCCTAAACCCCTAAAACCCCTAAAACCCTAAACCCTAAACCCTAAAACCCTAAACCCTAAAACCCTAAACCCTAAAACCCTAAAACCCTAAAACCCTAAAAACCCTAAAACCCTAAAACCCTAAAACCCTAAAACCCTAAACCCTTAAAAACCCTAAAACCCCTAAAACCCTAAAACCCTAAAAACCCTAAAACCTAAAAACCCTAAAAAAAAACCCTAAAAACCCTAAAAACCCTTAAAAACCCTAAAAAAAAACCCTAAACCCTAAACCCTAAAACCCTAAACCCCAAAACCCTAAACCCTTAAACCCTAAAACCCTAAACCCTAAAACCTAAACCCTAAAACCCTAAACCCTAAACCCTAAACCCTAAAACCCTAAAACCCTAAAAACCCTAAAAACCCTAAAACCCTAAACCCTAAACCCTAAACCCTAAAACCCTAACCCCTAAAAGCCAAACCCTAAACCCTAAACCCCTAAAAACCCTAACCCCAAAACCCAAAACCCAAAACCCAAAACGCCTAACCCCTAAACCCTAAACCCTAAACCCCTAAACCCTAAAAACCCTAAAAACCTAAACCCTAAACCCTAAACCCTAAACCCCTAAACCCTAAACCCCTAAAACCCTAAACCCTAAACCCTAAACCCAAAACCTAAAACCCCTTAACCCTAAACCCTTAAACCCCTAAACCCTAAAACCTAAACCCTAAAACCCTAAAACCCTAAACCTAAAACCCTAAAACCCAAAACCCTAAAACCCTAAACCCTAAACCCTAAACCCTAAAACCCTAAAACCCTAAACCCTAAACCCTAAAACCCTAAAACCCTAAACCCTAAAACCCTAAAACCCTAAACCCTAAAACCCTAAAACCCTAAACCCTAAACCCTAAACCCTAAAACCCTAAACCCTAAAACCCTAAAACCCTAAAACCCTAAACCCTAAACCCTAAACCCTAAAACCCTAAAACCCTAAAACCTAAACCCTAAAACCCTAAAACCCTAAAACCTAAACCCTAAACCCTAAACCCCTAAACCCTAAACCCTAAACCCCAAAACCCAAACCCTAAACCCTAAAAACCCTAAAACCCCTAAAACCCCTAAAAACTAAAAACCCTAAACCCCTAAAACCCTAAACCCTAAACCCTAAACCCTAAACCCTTAAAACCCTAAAACCCTAACCCCTAAACCCTAAACCCTAAACCCTAAAACCCTAAAACCCTAAACCCCTAAAACTTAAAACCTAAAACCTAAAACCTAAAACCTAAACCCTAAACCCCTAAACCCTAAAAACCCTAAAAACCTTAAACCCTAAAAACCCTAAAACCCTAAACCTAAAACCCTAAAACCCTAAAACCTAAACCCTAAACCCTAAACCCTAAACCCTAAAACCCTAAAACCCTAAAACCCCAAAAACCTAAACCCTAAACCCTAAACCCTAAAACCCTAAAACCCTAAAACCCTAAAACCCTAAAACCCTAAAACCCTAAACCCTAAACCCTAAACCCTAAAATCCTAAAACCCTAAACCCTTAAACCCTAAAAACCCTAAACCCCTAAAATCCTAAAACCCTAAAACCCTAAACCCTAAACCCTAAAACCCTAAAACCCTAAAAACCCTAAAACCCTAAACCCTAAACCCTAAACCCTAAACCCTAAACCCTAAACCCTAAAACCCTAAAACCCTAAACCCTAAAACCCTAAAACCTAAACCCTAAACCCTAAACCCTAAAACCCTAAACCCTAAACCCTAAACCCCTAAAACCCTAAACCCTAAAACCCTAAAACCCTAAACCCTAAACCTTAAAACCCTAAAACCCTAAACCCTAAAACCCTAAACCCTTAAAACCCTTAAACCCTAAAACCCTAAAACCTGAACCCTAAAACCCTAAAACCCTAAAACCTAAAACCCTAAAACCCTAAAACCTAACCCCTAAACCCTTAAACCTGAACCCCTAAACCTTAAACCCCTTAAACCCTAAAAACCCTAAACCCTGAACCCCTTAAACCCTAAAAACCCTAAACCCTAAAAACCTTAAACCCTAAAACCCTAAAATCCCTAAACCCTAAAAATCCTAAAAAACCTAAACCCTAAACCCTAAACCCTAAAACCCTAAAACCCTAAACCCTAAACCCTAAAACCCTAAACCCCTAAAACCCTAAACCCTAAAACCCTAAACCCTAAACCCTAAAACCCTAAAACCCTAAACCCTAAAACCCTAAACCCTAAAACCCTAAAACCCCAAAACCCTAAACCCTAAACCCTAAAACCCTAAAACCCTAAAACCCTAAAAACCCTAAAACCCTAAACCCTAAAAACCCTAAAAACCTAAAACCCTAAAACCCTAAAACCCTAAACCCTAAACCCTAAAACCCAAAAACCCAAAAACCTAAAAACCCTTAAAACTCGAAACC